>OW285193.1:6232727-6432579 GCA_935421135.1 Bugulina stolonifera | reverse complement strand
AAACATGCCAACTCAGCAAATTAAAGCACTCATAATGCACTAATTCATTACAAAGAATATTTCGTCAATAAGTAAAATGGGAGGTAGTAAGGTTTAGAGCTAATAAAGTGTTAGTAAAACACTTTTTACAAACTCATACTTTACATATTTCAGTTCAGGAGCCACTGGGGATTACAATGATATATAGTTTGTCTATATTTTATGCAAATGCATGACTCCAGAAGGCTTTAAGCAGCAAATATGCCATGCCAACATAGGGGTCCAGTTTATTTCGCACACCACTGTATTAGTCATCATTTTGTAGAGCACAAAATTCTGCACTTGTTGATAATTATACATTGGTAACATAGCATGAAAACTGATGCTGCAAGCCACTGTAAAAGCCACAAGCGGAATGAAGGGCATTCATATGAATTCACACATAGCTGTAAATGCAATGCAGAATGTACAATGTACATGTGTATCCCACTGACTGTTTGTCTACAATGTATACACTGTACACCAGCACTGGACATACATGTACATGTACTTCGTAATAATATGCAGTAATACATTGGGTGCTAGGTTGGAGTACCAGCTTTATGTTATTGTTGCCTTGTGTCATCTTCCATAGCCTATTATTTGTGGCATTTAGGCAACATAATAACCTACTGTGATTGGCTAGTTGCTCTAGCTAACTTTATTGGCGCGAAGCCTCAATGGATGAATGAACTCAATGCAGTGCCCAGCCGCATAGCCAACTATGTTATATAAGGAACATTTCATTGTAGATCCAGTGAATGTAAGACTATACGTCTATGACAGTCGTCTGCGTTGACATCGGGAGCATCGGAATGGAAAGCAACTCTACCGAATGCTGCTAGTGACTAGGGAGCAGACTAGGGGATTGGACGGTGGCTTTGATGCTCTGGCACTTTTATGAGTGAACTCTAGGTGAGCACACGCGCTTCTTATATTCATATTGATAACTATCGGCCACTACCACAGTGCACTTCCAGCCAAATTGAGAGAAAACTATAAGTTTTATTGCAAAAACTTTTTTTGTGTCTTACACAGTAATACAATGGCTAGAGATTAAAGTGAGTTGTGTAAAGATGGGACAATTTTGACCAGTGCTATGCTGGCTGGAATGGACCCTCTATAATGTTACATTCTTCCCAAAAAATAGACAAAATGCCCGATAATTCAATAATGATGGTTTAAGGAAAAAATCTGAGAAAATCCTCCAGAAGATCTTTTTAAGAGCTATAAAATGATGTCTATAGCAACTCTCTAGCACTTTTCAAATTTTCTAAAACGTCGGGACAAATTTTGCACTTTTTTCGTCATTTTTGGCCTTAAAACTTTTTTGACGCTTTAAGGAAAAAATCTGAAAAAATCCTCCGGAGCGTCTTGTAAAGAGCTATCTAATGGTGTTTACATTAAGTTTCTAGCATCAACCAAACTGGTTTAATGAACGGGACAAGTTTTATATAAGCCACAATGAAAGGGCAATTTCCTAAAAGTGATACCTTATCCACCCTGTGCTACACTTACACTACACTTACACTACACTTACACTACACTTGCACTACACTTGCACTACACTTGCACTACACTTACACTACACTTACACTGCACTTACACTACACTTACACTACACTTGCACTACACTTGCACTACACTTGCACTACACTTACACTACACTTACACTGCACTTGCACTACACTTAAACTACACTTACACTACACTTACAATACACTTACACTACACTTACACTACACTTACACTACACTTGCACTACACTTGCACTACACTTGCACTACACTTGCACTACACTTACACTACACTTACACTACACTTACACTACACTTACACTACACTTACACTACACTTGCACTACACTTGCACTACACTTGCACTACACTTGCACTACACTTGCACTACACTTGCACTACACTTGCACTACACTTGCACTACACTTGCACTGCACTTACACTACACTTACACTACACTTACACTACAGCCTAGATGTTACATTTGGCGTGCATGAATCCTCAAAGCTAACTTTGATATACTATGAGTGCTGCTAGCAGCATTGATGAAGTAAAAATGGCAAATGGGTAGAACTGTTTAATGTGAGCCTGTGGATAATTTTTCATAATCTTCTCTATTTACATCAACTTCTTCCCCATATTATATGTAAAGTAATCATATAGCAACAGACCAAGCGCTATACGATCTGCAATCTGCGGTCTGCCATCCGCCAATCAGATTTGGGGTTGAAGATTGAAACTATTCATACAATGTATAGGTTGCGATGCTGCCGGTCAGCACCTTGGCTCCAGGTGGTGCTAGGATCTTGGAACTGGGTCCCCAGACATTGCTGCCAGGGCGGGTCTCTAGCCTTAGGCCCTCGGGACCGACCAAAGGCGGAGTGGGGATTCGACCCACCCCACCGGGTTATTCTAGCATTGAAGATTTAACTGGACCCACGATTTAGATATACTACAATGCTGCCGGTGAGGATCTCAGTTCCGGTTGGTGCTAAGACCTTGGGACTGGGTCCCTAGGCATTGCTGCAGTGATGGTGGGTTTGCAATAGAACAAAGACTAATGTTGTTAATAGCGACTGGTGAAGACCAGCGAATGGAGTCATTATGCAGCCTAACTAGCTTGTTTTGCTCGTTATGCTCAAACCATGTGATTCATTAATAAGATTAATTTTAGGCTTACCAGAATTAAGAGGTGACTGAATGGTTATCAGGTAGATTATAAATAATTAGTTTAACACTTATTGCTGCAAATAATATAGGTTAGCAGAAAGTACTACCACTCTATACTAACTGGTCACACTGATCTAAACAGTCATGCAAATAGTTTAGTGGACAATGCTTCAATTTATATCAATATAATGATGTTCACAGTCATAATATTTCTAATGGTACAGGACATTTGTATACGAGTCCAGCTACCGGACTAAACCCTACAGCACCCTAAGTGCCTAGTAGTTGTCACAGCGCTACTCAGCTAACACTCAAACTCTCATAACTAGCTGCTCGTATACCCATATTCAATTGTATTGCATGTTAAACCATTTAATTACTGTCTATATACGTGTCTCCATCTGTTTATACCCATTACATACTGATGTGCGTTCATGTATGATTATTACTAAGTCTTTTAATGCCTTTTATACCCATGTACCGAGGCCCGACCTCTCAGAATCCATTGATATTCATTTTGTACATGAATTGGACCATTATAAGCAACTTTTATAGAACCCGACCTATTTTGGGTCGGCCGTCGGGCTTCCGTCGGGCTTCGTCTTTTCCCGACACTACGTCGGGCAGAAGTCCTTATACTATATAAAGGGCATTTTTTCACTGTTCATTGTCTCAGTCTTCACTTGGCTTTCAATAAAGACACATCTATACTTGATACAGAGACTTTCACTTCCTTTTGTCAGGTCATTCGCTTAGCTAACCGCCTACTAGGTCAGATCACTCTCTTTCAAGGTGTAGTCTGAAGGTCAGACTTGGGACCAGATGGGTCGTCTCTGGTAGTGATTGGGCTACTGAGACCGCTCGATCTTTCATGTAATGCGAAGGCCTAGCACCACTCATAGGCACTTCAATTCTGGGTCGGTAGTCGTCCAAGGACTACCGCACCAAATCACAGAAACCATTACAACATATAGGTACATTTTTGATTAGGCATGAGTGCTCACTTTCCAAAAACAATATTTGGGTAACCAATCTACTGACGTAGCATCTAAAATAATCCAGTGTTTGCTAACCAGATATTGGTCACATGTTCAAAATGGCGTGTCTCACATTAAAAGAAGTTACCCAAATAGGTAGAAAATATTAAGACCTGTTTTCCATGTTGACTATGCGCTGTACGCAATATATAACTGCCACACATTGACATGGCAGAACCCAAGTCAAAGTCACAAGTCATTCGTTTTGTCCAAGTTGAATCAAGTTCCATTGTACATTGATGTTAAAGTTGAAGTCAAGTCAAGTTAGCCAGTGCCCAGTTGTCAAGTCTATGTCAAGTCAACTTGTAAGTTGACTTTGGAAGTCAAGTCAAATCTATGACTTTGACCCAGCTCTACACAGTAAAGCAGCTTTCAGACTGTCATTTATACTGACTACTAATGGTGAGCACCAATGCCAACCACAATGTGGCTGACCATTACTACACTATAGCTGACATGTGTCAGTTAGCGATGGGGTTTAAAAGTTTAACTTGTTGAACTTGTTGACCCTTGTCGTTACCGTTAGCCGCTTACCGCTGGTAGCTAGTATAAACAACAGTTTGAAAGCTGCTCTAATGTACTCATATGACTTATTTGATGACATTTGACCTTCTACTTACAGAGTGTAGATAAAGAAACCTCCATGAACTTACCCAGTTGGTGCTTCTCTATATGTCCAACATGGATTCCCTGAATATCCTTCCAATAGTTGTGGTGGTTTACAGCCAGTAATTGGAGAGTAGACAACTCTCTTTCCTACCATATAACCTCCAATGGTGGAGCTCCGGTTTTTTGTAACCAGGTCACTACCTTCAGACTTGGAGATCAGTTTGTGGCGTGTGTTTACGTTTTGTTCATTCTGGGCATCCACACCTACAATGGCAGAGTTTGAGCCAATATCTGCCGACAGATGATAGCTTAGATAAACTAGCAGCACTAGCAAAATTGAAAGAGACAGCAATTTAAAAAGCTTGTACATGTAATTCATTTTAGGTTAAGTAAAGCCTGGAGCTCAGCTAAATATAACATGCTAATCGGCTCCTTACGCAGTAGTCAATGTACAATACATGCACTAGCAGTAGATTTGGTTGCCTGGTAACATTTACAAGTATACAGTTTGATATGTTATTGGCTGATATCCGTAGTGCTCCTCCAATGTAATGTAGCATAAAATACATGTGATATAATACCAACATTGCATTGATGCACAGCATGTTATGGACACTCATTACCAGCTATTGATTAATATTAGAAATCATCCCTTTCACTCAATTCTTTTCCTCATGAAAAAGTATACTTTTCTCAGTCTTTCAGTAAAGCTAGATGCAAATATTTGTGTTGTATGACTATGCTAGGGCCAATTTACAATAATTGTAAAATGAGTTTAAAGTTCTAAATCGCTATAATAGCAAAAATTTAAAAGAAATTTGGGTTCCAATTTGACTTCAAACTTCTAATGAACATTGATCATCTGCCCATCAACACACAAAAAGCTGGTGAAACGCATTTCACTCAAGCGGGTTGTGTTTGAGAATCAGCATTTTGGTTAAACGTTTATGCAGGTTCAATGCCTGACTTTGTATAGAACAGACAAGCTTGGGGTGATGCAAAATAGCCAGTGTCTATGTTACATATATTTGCAGTAACATGTATGTCTAGTACAGTTAACTTGCCTTCATGGGTGTATGTAATTAGCTCCATGGTAACACATTTAATCAAGCTGCATATATCCTTCAACTAAATGCTCTCCTGCAATCTTTCCAGATATACAGTATCAAGTAAAATCCACGGACTCTTGATGGTGTTCTGGTTTTGACTCACTTTATCAGTTTATCTTTTATATTTTGAACATGATGCTCATGATTTCATATCATAATTATGTACATATTACATTAGCTACATGTATGAATATTATCTGCTTTTATACTGAAATATTCACAATAACTATGAGTTGTTGATTTATTATCAGTGTAATTGCACAAATTTTGTCCTTAACTCTCCAATTAGCAATCAGAATTAGATGTACATGTACATGTACATACATGTACGTACATGTACGTACATATACATGTACATGTACGTGTACATGTATATGTACATGTACATATACATGTACGTACATGTACATATACATGTACGTACATGTACATATACATATACATATACATATACATGTACATGTACATGTATATGTACATGTACATCATGTACATGTACATCTGATTCAAGTAAGACCCATTTAGTATATGCTTGCTGAAGTTCTATATAATGCTAAAGATTACATCTTGCAGCAAATATAATTTACCATTTGGAGAAGACGACTTCTGTTGCTGGAAGCTCAATGAAACAGTATTGTTTTATTACATGCACAATTGCACCAAAGAGTAAGAGGAGAAATAGGCTCGTCTACAAGAATTATATGTTCAATGTTCTCCTCGGTTAAAAAGATGAGCACATGAGTTGCTGGTGTTGAGCGAGTAGACAACTTCATTGAATCGCGATGTGCTTCATCATCTCTAAATAGGTATAACTGCAATGTACATGTGCACAGCTTTGGCGCTTATTGTGTCATGATTATAGCACCCAATAAAAATCGCTTTGCTGAAGAGATAAACATGACTGCTTATTCATTATTTAGATAGTTCATACATGTAGTTTGAGCATTATTTTCGTTTAAGTGTGGGTATGTTGTGGGGCCTACAAACTAGCCTGTCAACTAAATTGGTGTCTTAACTATGCGCCATAAATTAGACTAAGTATATGGAGCCCATAGAATTATCTTTCCTGCAATGCTTACTTATCACGTGACTACTAGCTGGCAAGGAGAAACCGGATGAAGGTTGTTTTCTCCAGAGTCAATAGCTTTGGTTTCAGGCAATCAGTATAATTTTACATAAGATAAAAAGTTTTGGGAAGGGATTTTGCTATTTCCCTCCCCTCCTTCTCCCCCCCCCCCCTGTTTTTATGACCAAATATTTTTTGCAGAACATAGACTAGGTACAATGTACAGTGTACAATGTACTAAAAAATTGTTTCAGAGCTTCATAACTCTAATATACATGTATTTGAGCACTTGACCATTGCTATAACCTGTGTTTTATATAAATTATAGTGGATCTACAGCAACCACCCAACTTTTTCAGCTATGATTTGTGATAAGAACTTGAACTAGGAATGTTGCTTTTATGATAAACTTTTCCATAATATTTCAAACAGAGGATTGCCAGAATCATTGCCTCTTGGCTCATAGCCGTAACTATCAGGGCGGCAGGGGCGGCACTAGCTGCCTGAACTTTTTGGCACTTAAAAGCAAAAATCAAGCTATTTTCTCAGTCATAGTTGGAAGGCGTTACTACCCTGCCTCTTGCTTAACATAAACATACTCTGATGAAAATTATGCTAATATGATGAATAATATGCTAAAGCCTAGCTTTGAACCTGAGCTTTTATCCGACTTATACAGTTTATAATAAGGGTGTTTCAGTACCCCACCCACTGGTTTTCTCTAATTTTTATTTGCCAGGAAAATAGACTATGCCAATTACTTTACAATGAGTGAATTTTGCTAGAGTATTGTGGCCATAGCAAAATAATATTATTCCCAGTTATCAAAACAAAAATAAAGATTCCTGTCAATGACCCCTATTTATGTTGTGACAGTGGTAGCATTATTTTTGAAAACATTTTCGAAGACATTTTTGAAGGCATTATTTTTGAAGACATTTTTGAAGGCATTATTTTTGTAATATTTGAGGGCATGTGCAAATGTCCTCAAACATCACAAAGCAGACAGGTAAGAGCAATATACATATAGATGCCATGTACTAAATAACCCATTTTCTTCAGGGTTTGGAAAACTTAGGATACCAAGCACTTTTTTGTAGTGTAATAATTCGTAGTTTACTATACATCAATTTGTACTTTTGTACCATTACGTATTGCTCAAATATGCAGGTCAAACGCATCAACGTTTCAAAAATTTTCCAGGGGAAGACACCCCCCCCCCCCCATGTGAGAGGGTGCTGTTGGCACTCCTCCCACACCCTCCTCGCATCGCAGCCAGTCCAACTCTGGCCGCCCCAACTTTTTCAACAAAATTACCCCCTGTGGCTAATAGTTCAATCTGTGGTAGCATTCAACCTTCCTCACGTATACTGTACCAAACCTCAGCTATGGTTTTGGTTGGCATCTACAATACAATAAACTGATCTACCATCAATCTATTCAGTGGTTCTGTGGGATGGGTTCAGTAATTTGTTGCTGTATCACAAGTCATAAATACATGTATATTATGATTTCCTGTGTAATCCCACAATATACATTATATGGTCTATAAATAATCTACTCATGCACAAAGCTAATTCAGGCTAACAAGTAAATATCTTACATCATAATTTGTATACCTTTTTAACATTGGCCAGTGTACATGTAGCCTACTAATATTTGCTAAATAATGTAGTCATCTACTGTACATGTAAGGGTACTTAGCACACTTACATACAACCTGTACCTGCGTCACTTAAAGCCTAAGGGACGTAATGGTGGTTGTCAACTGCTCCATTATTAGTTTCTTAGTCATTTATTGGGGACTTTGACCAATGTGTTATCTTTACGATTTTGTCTAACATTATAATAAAATATTCTGTTGACATTGTTTGCCCAAGTCCTTATCACAAACCATGACAACAGAAGTTAGGTGGGCAAAATAGATTCACTATAATTATTATATATAATAACACTGGTTATAGCAATGGAAATAGAGTCTCAATAGTGGCAAAAGTTATTACAGTTATACAGCTTTTAAACAAACTTTATGGTCTGTTTTTTCTATACAGCATCAAAATATCTAGTCTATGGTCTGTAAAAAATATTAGGGCAGAAAAACTTAGAAATTTTTGTGTTATATATAATTATAATGGCTGCCAATGTAAACAATGAGAAAACTGCCTTCATACGTCTGTTCCACGCTAGCAAACCTTCGGCTAATGAAATTATAATGTCACGTGATTACTAGTAAGCACTCTAGGGCAGATAATTCTATGATGGATCCCTGATGCCAGAAAAATGCCTTGCACAAATTGACTCATTTTAACTGCAATTTCAGCATTTGCATGTTTTATTTATTATGAAGGAGCAAAGTTTAAACTTGGATGTCAAGTTCACCAATTGCAGCAAATTTAAATCTACATGTATTAGTATTATCTTTGCTTATTTTGTTGAGCATGTTGGTATTAGGAAAAAGTGTCATTTTACATGTACGTGTATGTCGAGATACGCAATTTTCTTCAAATCTGGCAATATTCTACTTGATAGATTATTACATGGTATCCTATGCCAGTGACATAAGTAGTATGTATTATAGTCAGTCTGCTCGTCAGGGTATTACCTATTGGTGACATTGAATATATTTTAATTTTAGTTAGTGTGCGAATTTTACCTTTTTAAAAATAGTCTTCACTTTTTCTTCTGACTTGATCAAGTACCCGAGGGGCACATCCGTCATCGTACACTATTGTAACATATATACAAGTTTTCAAAGACGAGCCTTCTTACCCCTTTACTTCTTGATTGCACCGACAACATAAATTTTCCATGTACAATAGTGCTAAACCTAGACTACCACTACTACAGTAAATGGTCATATCTAAAAGTTTCAGTGTAGATGAAGAAACATTGTTTCAAGATATTTCATATAAATTCAGATATTAGGTCATATTGCTGACGGTTCCTGGTTCAGACCTCAGTCACTATGGCGTTAGGGGAAGGATACAGCCACAATTTCTGCTGTGCCTCAACAAAAGTCCTTGAGGTCATGCAAGGCAGCATGGCTTTAACGCAAGTTCTCTATCTCCATCTGGCCAAAAACGGCCATACCATCTGGGCCTTTCTCAAGGGGAGTTGATCAGCACTGGAATCTGGCAGCTCAAACTGCTTGGTGCTGGTCACACCTGGCGTATAAGCCGGTGAGAAGAGAAAATCTAATTTTGTTTTAAAATAATGTTATCTAGCTGATTGAATATGTCACCGAATCTTTGTTTCACCGGAGAAAGTTATTTATACCGTAGGAAATCTAGTTACTGTACGTTTCAATTTGATGAACAACGATTTAAGTCATTTAAAATATTCCAGTCAACTTCAGTAATAGTTTTTCATTACTTTTAATTATTTGACTGTGAAATCTGAGAGGAACAGAAATTGAGAAAGAGCAACTCCTAATTGCTCATGTATGCCTATGATTGTTTCCTCATTACTGCTGGTACTTAGAGAAAATGGGAAAATATTTAACATCGAATTGTTTATCTGGACTGTATGCACGCTACAGGTTACAGGAATATTATGCTAAGGATCTAAATATAAATACGTGTTCTGACATTAACACAATCTGCTCCTACCAATATTGAGATAGTGCAGAACTACATGCATTACAATATGACATCCAGTCAGCAGTCGTCATCTCCTCTTGTATTACAATATGAAGTTCAGTCAGTAGTTATCTGCTCTTGCATCCATTGCATCCAGTCAGTAGTTAGCTGCTCTTGTATTCATTGCATTCAGTCAGTAGCTATCTCCTCCTGTATTCATTGCATCCAGTCAGTAGTTATCTGCTTTTGTATCCATTGCATCCAGTCAGTAGTTATCTGCTCTTGTATTCATTGCATCCAGTCAGTAGTTATCTGCTCTTGTATTCATTGCATCCAGTCAGTAGATATCTGATCTTGTATCCATTGCATCCAGTCAGTAGTTATTTGCTCTTGTATCCATTGCATCCAGTCAGTAGTTATCTGCTCCTGTATTCATTGCATCCAGTCAGTAGTTATCTGCACTTGTATTCATTGCATCCAGTCAGTAGTTATTTGCTCTTGTATCCATTGCATCCAGTCAGTAGTTATCTGCTCTTGTATTCGCTGCATTCAGTCAGTAGTTATCTGCTCTTGCATCCATTGCATCCAGTCAGTAGTTATCTGCTCTTATATCCATTGCATTCAGTCAGTAGTTATCTTCTCCTGTATCCATTGCCTTCAGTCAATAGTTATCTGCTCTTATATCCATTGCATCCAGTCAGTAGTTATCTGCACTTGTATTCATTGCATCCAGTCAGTAGTTATTTGCTCTTGTATCCATTGCATCCAGTCAGTAGTTATCTGCTCTTGTATTCATTGCATCCAGTCAGTAGTTATCTGATCTTGTATCCATTGCATCCAGTCAGTAGTTATCTGCTTTTGTATCCATTGCATTCAGTCAGTAGTTATCTGCTCTTATATCCATTGCATTCAGTCAGTCGTTATCTTCTTCTGTACCCATTGCCTTCAGTCAATAGTTATCTGCTCTTATATCCATTGCATCCAGTCAGTATTTATCTGCACTTGTATTCATTGCATCCAGTCAGTAGTTATTTGCTCTTGTACCCATTGCATCCAGTCAGTAGTTATCTGCTCTTGTATCCATTGCATCCAGTCAGCAGTTATCTGCTCTTGTATCCGTTGTATCTAGTCAGTAGATGTCCTCTGATGATGATGTATGGATGTACATCGAAATATTAGGAGTCAACAAAAATATAGAAATGCGTCTCGTCTTACTATTCATCATTAACATACTTGCTCGCACCAACATTTTCCAATATACATGTTAATGCACATAATTATTCATATAAATAATTGTACATAAGACTGTGCCTTTCAGATGCGTCTTTCATTACTGCTTTTGTACGTTGTGCTGGTCATTCTGTCTATACAAACAACTTTCAAGCAAAATAATTATTGATGTATACATTAAATATAATAACATTATTGCAAGCATCTCACAAAGATAACCCAACTCCAATAAGAACTCTGTACATACAGAAAGAATCGTAACAATTCTTATAGTAACAGCTGCAGCTGCAGACAATATTATTTCTGAATTCACACAAATTTGTGTGTTAGGCAGAGAGCAAAAGAAAACATAATTTTAAATATTATCTATAGTAATTATGCCCTAGTCGATTAGAATAGCATTAATAAGATACTACCAACTCTCTACGCTGTATTATCTCCCCATGCATGATACCAAATTCGACTTGACAATTGACATTGTAATGCCAGTACGCACAAAGTTTATGATGTTTTGTTATAAAGATATGGCCTTGTGTATAGCCTTAAACTGAATCCGGGAGTTTTCCCTGCAAACACTGTATAGTTTAGAATGCAACAAATGGTTATGCACCTACACAACAAAGAGACTGAAATGTTTTGTTTACACTCATTATAATACATGTGTAATATATATAATAACACTGGTTATAGCAATGGAAATAGAGTCTCAATAGTGGCCAGATTTATTAGCCATAAAGCTCTCAAACACAAACAAATTCTATGGTCTGTTTTTTATGCATCAACTTACTCGTACTTAGCTCATTTTCTGTAAAGGATATTTGGGAAAAAGCTGAGAAAGCATTGAAATTCCTTTTCAAAAATGTTTAGTATTGTATATAATTCTAATGGCTGCCAATGTAAACAATGAGAAAACTACTTTCATCCTCTGTTCCACTAGCAAACCTCCGCGAACGAAATTATAATATTAGTAAGCATTCTAGGGGAGGTAATTCTATAAGGCATACAGTAGATAATCGCACACAGCAAATACATCAAGAGGCAATGAGATCTAAGCTGTCATACAATATAACATAATGTATATAGACACTGGTGTTAAGTAAATAATAGCGACTGAAGGAATATTATATTATTCCTAGTTTAGAGTGTACTTACTACACTAGTTGATATATTATTCAGTATAATGAAATGCAGATGTAAAACTAAGCAAATAAATTGTGGTTTCTTCCAAACTCTTAAAAGCTACATCAGTGTACTCAAACTAAAGTGCTACTTGATGAGACTTACTTGGCAGGCTTGAAAACTGACTCAATACAATTATACTCTCCAAATAGTCAAATACGGGCGCAGCATTTTCAATATCTAATACACTCAAAGTTGCTTAATCCAAACTCAAAGGGACCGCCATAATTGGTTTGAATTAGGCCTGAGTGTGTATTGTAAGATCATTTCACTAAATTGAAGTCATTATATAACGCTCAGCAGAGACCAAGGCTAATAGTTTGAACTAACCAAGTTTTTGAATTATCTGAGGTTTAATTAAGCAAGTTCCACTGTTTTTAAATTTTACAAATTTCACAACTAACTATCCCACTGTCAAGTACTCATTATTAGAGTAGAATATTGTAGATAATCCGTGTTCCCAGCACATGCTACCAGTTGGCACGATGACTAATCCAATAATATGTCAAGTGGCATCAACTTACCACTTGTTGAAGGTGAAAGTAAAAAGAAAACATCCTCTTCGTAGGATTTCTCAGAGTGAATATATATCTGGTCTCATCACTCTGGTAGAATGTGAACATCTGGACACAACTTCGAACAAGGAAGTGATCTGGTGTCTCTTTTACTATGTCAAACAGTTTGTAACAACCAGCACTACTAATAGCTGTAGTGTGGCCTTTCGATGCTTCATTGACATACCATTCTCTACAAGGGCAGTGCGTCAGAAAAATATATAAACTACACAAGGATATAGTAAAGTGCTGATTAATCAACGCTGTAAATAATTCTGGTAAGTCAACCCTGAAGAGCGTGAAACTCTCTACCTTAAGATTGAATGGGAATTTTTGGTACAAAGCTGAACATTCCTGAGCTATCAGTGTGTGCAAAGTTATCACGTAGGGCCAGATTTCATTTAGAAAAAGGCATAACTGCTACATATGCACCATTTCTCTTCTAATGCACATGCTGTAGCTAGCTCAATAATTTCGTCAATACATTTACAATGTGCAAGATAAAATGTTCAATTTATCTGACAAGTAATGTAGATTATAAAAGTAGTGTTGCAATATCTGAAGCATTGCATGGCATACCTGAGGTTAAATGAATTTGCTACTGTTCGAAAAAGGCAGTTCAAAACAGGACATTTTGAAACCGGACAGTTCAACACCGAACAGTTCGAAAGGCCAAACCCCAAACCCAATATTTTTAATATCATTTTTTTAAATTCAACTAATCAAGTCAATTAATTAAAATTAATTATCTGTGAGTTGTGTCCTTCTAAATTTTATCTACACAGTTTCGAACTGTCCTGTCTTGAACTGTTTGGTTGTGAAACGTTTTGTTTCCAACTGTCTTTTTCGCAATATCCCTTTATCAGGTTAAATAGTGGGCAGTCATAATGTAGATTCTCCTTGTACTTTTTTAGCCTACACCAAACCCGACCTCCACCACAAATTTTGCAAAGAAAAATCAGGCAGCTAGCAAATAATCCTACTTTAATACCTTGTTACTAATTTGCCCACGCAGAGAATTATAAACCTACATAAGCGTACAAAGTTAGTAGTATGGTAACAAAGTAACACTTTGTAAGGATAAAATCGAGCGCTACTCAATCGGCTGCTTTCAGTAATAAACAAAACGCACTGTTTTACTCTAATATACCCATAAATTGCACAGTGGCTACAAATATCATTCTATCCACTATTAAAAGATTGTGACAGAACTTGCAAATTTTATAACTTAATTTACATTGAAAGAGCAAATCTATATTTATTTTGATAATATTGTAATGGTACGCACAGTCATCTCTTACACCTGACACTCATTATCATGTGTGCTTACATGTATATACCTGCTTGCATTCTACATTGCTTAACTTCTATATCATTGTATATACTTCTATGATAATTACTAAGTCTTTTAGTGCCTTTTATACCCATGTACAGAGGCCCGACCTCTCAGAATCACTTGATATTTATTTTGTACATGAATTGGACGACTATAAGCAACTTTTGTATAACCCGACCCATTTTGGGTCGGCCGTCGGGCTTCCGGCGGCCATGTTGTTGCACAACTTCCGGACGACCCTATGTCGTCTTTTCCCGACACTACGTTGGGCGGAAGTCCTTATACTATATAAAGGGCATTGTTTCACTGTTCATTGTCTCAGTCTTCACTTGGCTTTCAATAAAGACACATCTATACTTGATACAGAAACTTTCACTTTCTTTTGTCAGGTCATTCGCTTAGCGAACCGCCTACTAGGTCGGATCACTCTCTTTCAACGTATAGTCTGAAGTCAGACTTGGGACCAGATGGGTCGTCTCTGGTAGTTATTGGGCTACTGAGGCCGCTCGATCTTTTATGTAATGAGAAGGCCTAGCACCACTCATAGGCACTTCAGTTTTGGGTCGGTAGTCGTCCAAGGACGACCGCACGAAATTCCAGAAACCATTACAACATGGTGATCACTTTAGCACACACAGATATACATGTAGAGCTAGTCATTGGGCATATTGATAATTCACTTTATATTCTGTTTAGCAAAAATTTCTTTAGCGACTTACCTGTATGTCCAGTTGGGGTCACTGCTATAGAAATCTGTTGGACAGCATGACGGTTCACTCATAGAGTGAGAACTATATGCTTCAAAGGCTACAGCCATAGCTTGCTCATGGCTGTTAATAGATTCTCGCATGTCATGTGTGCTCCTAGGATTACTATTTTAGGGGCACACACCAACCTTGTTGGTTGTCTAAAAATATTACATTGTCACCAGGGTAAGGAATTATTCTTATTGCAGTTCTATCCTCAAATATTTACAAAAGTTTTAATTCTAGCAATCATGGTTAAGTACCTGCCACAAATCTGTCATCTTTTTCCAAGTCTTATAATATTTTATATACGTATGATTACCTACACAATCATGGACATTGTAGCTGCCACTACAGAGAATTGAGGTTACACAAGGAGACTGTAGGCTAGGTGGGGATCAATTGCAGTTCATTTACAACGGATTGGTTTCTGGTAGACATGATAGTTCCCTCAGCTCTTACTTTGTCTCTTGAACTATTCTATATCTGATTGGCTAAAGCAATTTAATGGTACAGATTGCTATGCTTTAATGAAGTTCGATGAATTGTATGTTCTAATAATTATGTAATAATAAAATCATGTTATTCATGTAGATTTAGTAAGTAATATAGTTTAGAGTCGAGGATAGTTTAATTAATACTTACTTGCTATCACCATGCTTCCAGCAAGGGTTCCCTGAATATCCCTCCAAAAGTTGTGGTTGTTTACAGCCAGTAATCGGAGAATAGACAAGTCTCTTTCCCACCAAATAACTTCCAATGGTAGAATTCTGTTTGCCTGGTATCAAACGTTTACCTGCAGACTCTGAAACCTGTTTATGATTTAGATTCTGGTTCTGCCCATCCAGATTATCCACAGTTGGTGATTTTTCTGGTTGTCTGCAAGGCTGGCACAAGTCAACTTTACTACGAGTTAATAATATTTTACTAGTATGATCCAAATAAATCAGCAGATGGGCTCCTAGATATACAAGTACTGCAAACAAAACTGAAACAAGCAGTAATTTGCAGGATTTAGAAGCCATGTTACTGTGTAATCTAACATTTAGCTGTTGCTGTTACACTAGCTGTCGGAGCCAACACACTGACAGTGCCTACATAGTACATTGTATATCTCCGGGTATTAACATGTTGGATTCGCTAGTATTTACATGTCATACATGTAGCATTAGCTATAAGGAGTGTAACTATGAACTATCATTGGGGTGGAGACATGATAAGAGTGGAGCATGATAAGAGGGGAGTTTACATTCACATATTCTGATGTGGGAGTCTGAATTATTGTGAATCAATTAAATGCTAAAAATAAAGTATTAAAACATATATTGAAACAGAGCAGTGTGTGCAGTGTGGTTATACAGTATACCATGTGTACTCACCTCAATTCTAGTAGTGCTTTGAGCTGTAGCATGTACTAGCATGTACTAGCATGTTCTTATCAATGCTATCTTAGGACTCTGAACTTTCAGTCCTGGGGGACTTCGGCTGAGAGTATGCTAGTCTAGAAGAGATACAGCAGGGCACAATTATAGCACTAATGAAACCAAGTACTGCAAGTCACGATGTTTACAGGTTTAATTCAGGTAGTTCTAGAGTAAACTTGTAGCCATTGTACAGCTGATGATACAGGTTGTATAAGACAGTGTTATTAATTCGCAGAAAATATATTTATGCCTTTACTCAGTTACATGTATGGTTAAAACAAGTCTGAAGACAGAATATGTTTATAAAAAGACGGATAAAATAATAAAGCTGTAGTAAAGCTTTCTAGCCATTCTGTCTATGAACATTTTAGATAAGATAAGACAACTTCTAGAGGATCCAGATTGTGTGTTCAACAAAATTAACCAACTGAATACCGTACAATTCTATCCTACATGGATAGTATAGACGAAATAGACAGCATTCACAGGATAGATAAGGACAATCATTTTATGTTTATGTTATATATAAATTTTGTTCTCCCCATGAAACGGACAATTTTTACTCCACAATGACAAATAATATATCATTAGAATCCCCTTAATATAATCTAAAACGTTGGTTTTTTAGTTTTTTTAAAACTTAATTTACTTTTTGTGTAATACCAGAAAACATCAAAAAAATATATGGGTACAGTGTTCTACTGCTGGATGGGGGAAAAACCACAGTATATGAATAATATTTACACCATCCTGTAGCTAAGAAATAATTCTAAAAGGTTGTCTTTGGAAATTTCCAATTTCACTTTAGATTTGTATCAAATTCCTGCTCAATATTAATGTTGTTCATTGTTGCTGTGCATGGTTTACCTCTATTAATAGTAGCAATAATAACAGAGATCAGGGCAGCCGGCAGTGCGTGACAGTTACTTTTGGAGCCAACTGACATGTTTGATATGCTGCCAATCAATCACATATCATCAGCGCAATTACTGCCATGGTTTTTAGCACAGGTTTTACACATTTGAATGGTGGTCCAGTAGGCAAGAGCGACAGTTAGTGTAGGTGTGCTCAAGTTCAATCCTTGGTCTATGCTTATCAATTTTTTTCTCCAGTTAGTTTCATTACATTTGGTGCTAACATATCAACCAACACAACATGGACAAGCTTCATTTTTTCGGATTGAGGATATGAATGTGTATTTTCTTAGGTTTACAATGATGTTTGAGCATAGTGTGTCGGTTATAAATGCTATAACATACATGTACCTCTAGCAAGGTGTATTGTTACAACATGGCTTTGCTGTTTTCACAGACAAACCATCATTTACTCACAAAAACACATGCATTTACTTGCTAATAATATTAAGTCATTTAATTCCCCTGTGTTATTGAAAATCATGTGTACTTCCATGTTAAATGCAGTCCTACATGTAGATGGCCTACAGCTAATAATTTACTCATTTTCTCATCAACATCACCCGGCCTTTGTTGTACCTATACACTGATATTTACAAGTAATTAGATCAGAGGCCATTGGTGTGCAATATTCACACAAGGCACATGCATGTAAAACTCACTTTTACATCTACAATGTATTTACATGTACATTATGCATGTGCAGTATTGTTGAATGTGGTTGAAATTGTAGCTGGTGTGTTAACTCTACATTACAACAGTTCTCAGTAAATTACATGTTCATGAAACAATATAAAGTGGCTTTCACAAAATCAACCAAATTTGCTTTTTCCTATAGCAACCAGTGTACACTGTACTGTTAGTACATGTACACACACATAGTCCAGTAAGAGCTATTCTGTTGGTTGACTAATCAGCAGATCCCTGTGTGGAGCTAGTAAGTAGCGATTGATAATTAATTTTCCTGACAACCCATAAAAAATATGCATTCCTTTCAATGGCCTTTCACCCTATCTATTATACTGTAAAGCAGAGGTATCCATAGGCTAGGCCAGTGAATACTACCTTCAAACCTTCAGCAGAAAATTCAAGATTTGAAGTGATGCACATTGTACAATGTACATATTACAGTGTAAAGATGTATGTTGTCGATTTATTTACAGGTGAATGTATGCATTAACAGGGCATAAAAATGATTTAACCCTCTGTTTTCTGGGATTCACATCTATCACATCATATTTTAGTTGGTTTTAGAAAGAAAAAAAAAACATTTTTCCAAAAGTTAAAAGAAGTATGTTAGGTGTAGATTTTAAAAAAACACTTCAAAACATACGTCATTCTTGCCATGAAAGTATTTAAACCGCTCTTTTAAAAGATGAGAGTTTATCGTACATTGTATAACATAAACATCTGCTCTGAGGCTGAAATTTGTGCCCCCCCCCCCCCCCCCCTCCCCGTCAAGCACAACCAGGTTACAAGCTAGATGTAATTGCAAAATACAAATCCAACAAAAGTTGGAGCTAATTAGCTGCTACTGCATGGATACAAGGTCGAAAGTGGTGCTCGCCGAGCAAAGTCCCCCATTCCATGTCTAAAGTTACCCGTGGTTCATAAAATATTGCAAATAAATAGTAGTACGGACAATTTATTTCTGAAAAAGCAAGTACAGTATGCAGTTTAACAATATACTTGTAAATATACACAAATGTTCTAGAGTAAAAGCAGCTCAAATGTTTTATGTAGTAAGAGATCATAATATTATTCATAGTAATGCATTATGCGTGTAAAAGGAGCATAACTGGTTCAAAAATACATACATGTAGCCTATATAATACATGTATTAATATGTATGGTAAATGTACCTCCCTGTGCATAACTATGGCCTCAAAGGTGGAGTATTGTTCCTAGCCAGCTGAAGCCGCTGATAAGAGCCTATTCTATATCCAGCTCTTAAGCATATAAAACTTCAAAGATCCAGGAATTCTACAAGTAAAATAAAATAAAACTTTTATTTGAAATAACCAGGCATATTTAGGCTGCTATGCTAAGCTGCTGCAATCAGATGCTCTCAAATGGCAGGATGTACTGCCTAGTAATTATTTTATCATCATAACTGTCATCCATTTTAAAGCGATTAGCATTATTCATCCTTGTGGCCTCTTGGTTCCATCAATATGTGCTTAGGTCAGGCTGATGATAGCATTATACATCTTGGGAAAGAACCCCTTCAGAATTAGATAAACTTGGAGAGAATGAGGGGATAGGTAATGATGTGAAAGCGAGGTTTCAAAATCTCGCCTAACTCTGAGACTTGGTAAAACATTTCATTCGTTGCAAAGTCATTAGCTATTTGCTGTAATTCATTCTGATATGATACCCTCATTTTCATCTGAGACTGAAAATACCATTACAGCTGTGGAACAAATAAGGCAGGTACACAGTGCATGCAATCTTACAGATTCGTATTGTAGAACTATCCCACCTATCTTACAGTAGCTAAGAAATTTGTGAACTACTAAAATGAAACAAAAATTATGCTCCAAACCCTATGAATGATAGCCAAGCACTATACGCTATCAAGTTCACAGTGACAGTTTGGGCAAAAACTAGCTATTAAAATGAGGGAGCACACCTAGTGGCCATTAAAATTAAGGTGCTTACACACCTTATACTCCTGTATAACCACACTTCGAACTCTGGCATTACATATATGAAAATAATCCTTCCAGGATTAAATAAATAAAGGGATGAGGAAGTAAGTAAAAATTCTACCTAAATAGTAATTAGGACTAATAATACCCATATTGCACCTTACTTGTAAGTACATGATGTACTTTGTGATAGTAGAGTAAGTCTAAATCTAAAATATAGCCATGGACATGGTACTTGTGCAACAGTATGCAGCTCGCAAAAGCTTCACAAGCAACAAAGTGCTTTATTACAAAACAATGAATATGAAAAATACCTTACCTTTTAAGCTTTTAGTCAGATAAAATCATCTTCTCATCGTCCTGTTACAGAGCAATCGTTCTAGGCAAGCAGACTCAACCACAAAGTTAGTGATTCTAGCAAGTCCTATTATTATTGTGCAGTGTGGCAGCAAACACTGGCTATGCCCTATGACACATTGCTTCCAGGGTTCACACTGCAGTAGACTGCTCAACTATAATTTCTAATGACGCTAATGCACCTGATAGCTCAATGCGTAGAGTGCTGATTCACAAAACGATAGGTCTGTGTTCGATACCCCGTCCAGGCGATTTTTTCTTTGTGATTAGAGAGTAGAGGATTACAAGGGAGCACAACTCTAAATTGTTACAACTTACTTCAAATAACTAAAATGCTTGTGTAATTATAATCGCAAGGAAAAACCGTACAAGCTGCAAGGGCTACAATGCTATTAACACTTACATACATGTACCTTACACACCTAAACCACAAATTATTTAAAATTGTCTGCTCAATAGATTGTTGTGAGAAAGCAACTCCTGAAAACTTCTAAATTTAACGGCTCAGAGATTTTCTCATTATAAATTCTATATGAGTCTGTGAGTACATGACTTATGCAGTCTATTTCACGTATTGTGGACATAGCATGCAAGAAATGATAGATGGATATCCACATATCACTTGTTATATATCCACACATGACTTGTCATATATCCACACATACATCGTACTGTAACTTGCTATAATATTAATATCCAGATATCACTTGTCATATATCCGCATATCATGAATATGAATACCAGCTTTAGCTCACATTATTAAATTAATAATGTATTAATATTAATAATTGGATTAATGGATTAATAATAATAATACATGTAAAAAAGCTAGGATCTGAAGAGATTAGCACTTTGCCTGATCTGGGATAGAGAAGGGGAAGGCAAAGTAGCAGAGGAGTATGAGAAGGTTAGAATCCCTTCCTAACCTTACCAATGATGTCTATCGAATCAAACCTGGATCCCCCCCCATGAAAGTCCAGAGCCCTAACATAATAACACTTAGGGTACATTCAGCTACGTCGCATTATATTCATTTAATGTATTGTAATGGATTATACGGGCCCATTCGGTAATGGATCGCATTGTAATATAAAATGCGATGGTGTTCGGTAATGGATCGCATAATAATAAAAAATGCGATGGCATTCGGGAATGCATCGAATAAATAAAAATATTTTATTATTATTTTTATTAAATTTGTTATTTTCCCCAATGCGACGATCCTTCGCATTTGGAGTCAAGAAAATATTTAATATAAATTCGCCCAGTCTGCTGTGTCTGTTATGCCCTCAGTTGTCAATAGTAACCTATTATAACAGCTGTTGTACATGCCTTGTCTGCAAATACAGACTACTAATTTGTTCTCTTCATTCAATGAAAATAAAAGAGTTTACATGTTACTTATTGCACCGTCTTTGTAATCAGTGTACTAACTCAACTGTCTCTGTTATCAATAACCAATGCCAAAAGCAATTGAGACCAGTATCATTGCTTTCTTCAGCTTATCACATAATGATCTGATGGATCAATAGAATTATAGATGTCAATGTGGTCAATGCACAATACTGCGCAGGTAAATTCGTTTGCATGAAGATCCCTCCACTAGATTTGACTGCTGTATACAAATGTGCACTATTTACATGTGGACTGAATGTTACGACTTGTAGATCAAAGATTAATTTTGATACCAAGTGAACCAACAACCAACAAGCTGCAGATATTTCTGTAACATTCAAATAAAATTTTAAAATGCTGAGTAGTGAGCTATGTAGGATTATTTGTAAGGTTTGTTCTCTAACTGATGGTAATCTAAAGTAATCTGATTGACTTTATTATTTGAGCTCATTTGGAAATTCCCAGCCTAGCCTTTCTCATAATTAGGAGGTGTTCGGCAATAATACGTGAAAAATAACAACATCTATCGCATTAATGCGTGACTTCCATCGCATTGACGCCGAAAGTGCCCTTAATTAATTGTCACACTAAGCTAACTACATGCACTATTTATAAATATATTATAAAACATTAGCACATTTTAATTTAATTAAAACTTTACAACTATCAACCCAATCACCAAAAACTACATGTACATCAAAATTTAGAGTTGTCTTACGGTTCCGTTCATTGACAAGACAACTCATAATTCATGTTTCAATAGTTAGGCAAAACATACGAAGCAACCTACATTGTCATGTAGGTTGCTTTAAGAAATTCTTCCCACGGCTATATTTATTTGATCCGGGTGTCTTGGGGTGATATTAAGCAAGTATCAGTAATTAAAGCAATGCTAAACTAATTATGACGTAATTGCAAATAATGATTAAAAGCATTGTTAGTCATCACTGTAGATAGTAGTAATAGGAGTAAATGCTTCATTTATTTATTAAACCTACAGGATAATTTGCATGTAAAACATAATACATTGTATTAATTGTCTTCTTTATTTACATGTACATTGCGCATTTATACCGATTTATACAGATTTAATTTTATTTATACAAGTGGTTATCATATCAAGTGGTTCAGGAACGATGCGGTAAATACAGTAAATATAGTAATCTCTCAGTTTACACATTTTGTTTGCTGGAAACAAACAGTTAATAAAACAAGATAAATTGTCATCCTGTCACCAGAATTATAATTTTTGGCTAGAAATTGACAGTGAACTGGTTATCTTGCATACAACCACTTGTCATCACCTAACATCACTGCCAGTCGCTGATTAAATGGCTGATAGAATTTATCAAGAAGTTCAACTGTTTTCTTATGAACAGGTTTCTGACTCAGTCCTTTATTTCTCACCACCTGACTCTCCTTGTCATGCCCACTGGAATACTTAGAGCTACTCAAACCAATAAACTCTAATATTTTAACCATCGCCTTAGATTCATCAGCTGAATATTCCTCCAACATGTTCACATACAGCCGCTCCTACAAATTTTATGACACAATGATTACATTAGACACTAATAAATGCATGATAAGCGTGTAAAACCTACAAATATGTACAGTCCAGTGATGAATAAAATAACGGGAAAAGTTATAATTGTTCACTAAAACGTAATTTTGTTGATGAAATAATTTGCTCTATTTTGCAATTAAACTCTAGGAATTTCAGGGGATTTGGGATGTCCCCTACAAACACAAATATATTTGGAGGAAGGTTGTTTGACAATAGCAATACACTGTCCCTATAAGTTTAATTTAGCCGTAGTGTGCCCTTTAGACACTGTGATAATTATAGGGGATACGTGTGTCTAGTGCGCAGTTGGCTCAATGCATATTTACTGCTCGCTGACGAAGTTCCCTTTCCTAAGGTTGCTGAGCAGGTGTAGTAGTTGTAATGCGCTCTGTCTAAACTATGCTAGACGACTAGGTGCTGTAGAAGCCATTGGTTAAAACCCCAGTTAGAGACTGGCATTTTCATGAATGTGAAACAAGTCTCCGACTGCTCAAGACATAATATTCCTTGTGCAAATAGCACCATTATTAATAATCCACTAAATGTTTTGCAGTAATGGAACTAATGCATTATAGACAACATGCAATTAAAAATTGCCTATCAAATAATATACATGTACAACATGCAATAATATCCAGCAAAATGAATGCATATATAGAGTTGATATGTACTAAATAGAAGGTAACCTCCGGCTGCTCTTGTGTTGGTCACATTTTTTATTGTTGTCTGAAAATTAAGTGAAATATTTTAAATATTTTATCAGTATGACATTTTTTCTGATTATTTTATTCATCACAAAACTGTTCCCCAAAACCTTTTTAACAATGACAATGTAGGCTTGTATTATTGCAAGAAAGGTTTTGAACATAATCTCATGTCTCACATGATTCGTTGTTACTTGCAGTGGAACTATTTGCGAAGTATGTGACATAGTAGCCAATTGCCCGATGAATGCATGTACATGTACTTACTCTATAAAGTTTAACTTTCAAAATATTCAAAAATTTAAAAATAATTTTCAATGCCAAAACAATGGCCCTTGAAGAATTCAAACCTCCCTCATTACCATACCAGTTTAAAAACCTAACAAAATGTAGTAATTAATATGAAGTGAGAGTAAGCATACATTACCTTGGGAATGTACTTGTATACCTCCTCCAAGAAAATAGAATAGCATCCAGTTATTATCATATCTATTATAATTATTTCTGCTTTCTGGAATGGATATATTGATGAAAGAATGATACACTTAGTCACCCCATAAATCCTCAGGCAGTCTTCAATCTCTTTCAGACTTCTCTCCACAAACTGATGGAGTACGTCATAGCCAATAGACTCTGGAGTCTTTTTGTTGGCCAATTGTGTAATATTTCCATATTTTCCCTTAAAGTGTTATAATAACGTGGTTACAAAATCATATTTCTAGGCCCCAATAAAAATACATGGTACAACACTAAAGTGTGGCTACCTGTATTGAAAATCTACTACAGATAATCCACCTTACTCGAATTCTCTGAAATCCTGTATAATATTGTAATATGGTATGCTTTTACCACTACTTCCACATTACAGGGGAGGCAACAAGCTTATTTTTTCCATGTAAATCATTAAAAACAATGGTGTCTCAGCGTGAGCATGCAACTCCTAATTTTAGAGGATGCCTTAATACAGTGTAGTTTAGGACTGAGTTAATGCAGCTAGAAAATTAAGAAAGGCATACAATGAACAATTTGTATGCAACAAATATATTGATAGGCAGCGAAGTCTAAACTAAAATACACTGTAATGTACAGATACATGTATAATGTATTTAATACTGTATGATAATGATAACTGCTAGAAGAGTACAAATTCCTAGTCTAGTGCGCATGTACTGACTACTCACACTAATGATGCACTATATGCAGTATATGAACTGTTCATTATTTAGTTCATTTCGAAATCTTGTAAACTGGCTCAATAGTGTGATGGGAAGAGAGCTATTGTTATGTAATTACACAGTATTATCTTATCTTAAAACACCCTCGAGGACCCTCAAGGCAATTTCAACATCTAGTAATAGAGATTCATAAATTGCATCACCCATTATACAAGTACTTGATTTCAGAATCAATAGCTTGGAAAGTTGTCTCCCCCTGAGTATACTACCAGTTGGTAAGACAACTAATCCAATAATGTATCAGGTTGCATCAACTTACCATTTGTTGGAGGTGGAAGTAAAAAGAGAACATTCTCTCTGTAGGATTCCTCAGAGTAATTATATATCTGGTCTCATCACTCTGGTAGAACGTAAACATCTGGACACAGCTCCGAACCAGGAAATGATCTGGAGTCTCTTTTACTAAGTTAAACAGTTGATAACAACCAGCACTGCTCATAGCTGTAGTGTGACCTTTCGATGCTTCATCGACATA
Source organism: Bugulina stolonifera (assembly GCA_935421135.1). Taxonomy (NCBI): domain Eukaryota; kingdom Metazoa; phylum Bryozoa; class Gymnolaemata; order Cheilostomatida; family Bugulidae; genus Bugulina; species Bugulina stolonifera. The sequence continues at coordinate 6,406,708 of OW285193.1, read as the reverse complement.
CTGTTGTCTACAAACACAAACATAGTGTGAGAAAGGTAGTTTAAAAATAGCATTGCACTGACCCTATATTTTGTCTAGTGTACTTAGCTTAATTTTATTGAAATCGTTTTTTCCTGACTCTCCTGATTGATTCGATAATGCACTGTATGTATAGTTATTGTTTGTTGGGGCTTTATTGAGCAATAAAAAAGTAAATTATAAACACAACTATCATCTATAATTTATAATCTACAATAACTGACCATCCCCATACTTATGCACAGCACTGCAACCATATGATGGTACTAACAACAGTTATTTACTGTCAACTCTCTTATAATGCAATGCGATGTCCATACCAAAAGGTTGTCTACTAATTGGAGCATTTCAGTAATGGAAACATAACTTCCTGCCACTTGTCAAATTACACTATACTTGTACCCAATATGTACAACTACTGCACATACATTTACATGTGCATGTAATGTCTCAAACCTCATCTCAAATTCAAAAATTGTCATCTCATTCGGTTATTTATTATTTAAGAGCTGCACATGCACTAAATCTCATATCTCACCCTTTTAGGAGAAGGCAACTCTACAGAGATGCATAAGAACAGAAGTTGTCTATTATATTTAATTTATGCTTTTATTACAATAATATGATGATTCCTTTGGTGCACAGATATTATAGAATAATTTGCTTAATATTCTAATTAGAAGACATTTCTGCAGTAACTTACCTGTGTGTCCAGTTGGGGTCACTACTATAGAAGTCTGTTGGACAGTACGAAGGCTCACTTAGAGCTGGAGAATAATATGCTTCAAAGGCTTCAGCCATACCTTGTTCATGACTGTTAATGGATTCCTTCATATCGGTAGTTCCACACTTGTGAGCACCTAGAATCACCACTTTAGGCCCACACATCACCTGGGCTGATTCACTGAAAATAATATTATATTGTTAGCCAGTTAGGAGATGCCAAGACATTTACAATAGTTTTATTTACATTAAATTTTAGTGTTATTTCTGGCGCTATAATCTAGGTTATAATGGAACAAGCCCTTCACGCTTGTTTCAGTAAAACCTAGATTATCACATTATAATCAAAACACATATTAACAGTAGGTGCTTAATTAGAACATAATAAACAATAAATGGTGATAGTACATTATGGCATGTCACATGTCACAGTTACTATATTACGCTGATGCTGGGGTGAGAGTGGACAACTTACAAAATGAAGAGAAAACAACTCCTATTGTTTGAAGATTCACAAAGTAATGGCTACATAATAACAATTTAGTGAATCTAACGCTTTTAAAAGACCAATGGCATTTCTATTTAAAATTTTATATAGTAATCGTCATGGCTATGGTATCACCAGCTACACTACATTTTGTACATATGCATGTACACCCTGGCCTTGGCAGTGTGCATGTGTACTTACTATACAATAATAAAGGTGCAAGCTTTATAAGGTAACAGTGTGACAAGTTCTAGTTTGGGTCAGTAAATAGACTGATAAGAGATTAACTCATTTGATTTACTTGAAAGCCCACTTCTTCAATGTCCTTATCTTATCACTTGTGAACAAATCATAATTCAGCGTCAACGGAATGGCATTAATTGGCAGTTGCTAATCAGACCAACACAAACTAATGAATATTGTAATGGTTTCTGTGATTTGGTGCGGTCGTCCTTGGACGACTATCGACCCAGAAATGAAGTGCCTATGAGTGGTAATAGGACTTCGCATTACATGAAAGATCGAGCGGTCTCAGTAGCCCAAATACTACCAAAGACGACCCATCTGATCTCAAGTCCGACCTTCAGACTATACAGTGAAAGAGAGTAGTTCAACCTAGTAGGCGGTTCGCAAAGCGAATGACCTAGTAAAAGGAAGAGAAAGTCCCTGTATCAAGTATAGATGTGTCTTTATTGAAAGCCAAGTGTAGACTGAGACAATGAACAGTAAAACAGTGCCCTTTATATAGTATAAGGACTTCCGGCCGACGTGACGTCGGGAAAAGACGACGTGTGGTCGTCCGGAAGTTGCGCAACAAGATGGCCGCCGGAAGCCCGACGGCCGACCCAAAATAGGTCGGGTTCTACAAAAGTTGCTTATAATGGTCCAATTCATGTACAAAATGAATATCAATGGATTCTGAGAGGTCGGGCCTCTGTACATGGGTATAAAAGGCATTAAAAGACTTAGAAATAATCATACAATCATATATAACAATATAAGAGTAAAGTACAAGCAGATATATACATGTATGCACGCAATAATGAGTGTCAGATGTAAGATACGACTGGGCGTACCATCACAATATTATCAATGCATTCTTTTTTAAACTTGGCTATTCTAAGGTCACCACTTCAAAGCACACACTTTGTAACCTAGCTAGACATTGCCAGCATAGTATATACAAAAATAAAATAAGGGTTAAAATAAATACTCATACAAATAATATACACTGTAAATAGAATATACAAGAATAAACATGGCAACACAACAATTGCTAAGCTACAGTGTACATGTATTATCTGCTCCCTAGGCCACCCTGCCCTACCCTACCCTACCCTACCCTACCCTACCCTACCCTGCCCTACCCTACCCTACCCTTCCCTACCCTACCCTACCCTACCCAACCCTACCCTACCCTACCCTACCCTGCCCTACTCCACCCTACTTCTTCCTTCACCTAAGCCACGGACAGAAACCTGCTATCAACTGTCAGCCAGATCAGTCCCAGTTACCTTTTGATTTACAACATTGCAAAATAATTATGTCATCAATCAACGCCTTATCTTGTTTCATCACTAGGGAATGCATCCTTAGTGATGAACTACTTAAGAAAAAATAACACAGAGCCTTAGTCATACAATCCTTCTTAACTACTGCTAGCCGAAATTTACAGTCCGTCATTACTGTCACTTTTGCTTGCTCGCTTTGCTTGCTCCTCCTCTCTCTCAGCAAATTCCATGTGCGTGTGTTACTCGGAAATATTGCAGTGTAGTATTGGTTTTACAAGGTACATTGTAGTGAATTTGCTACTGTTCGAAAATGTCAGTTAGAAACGAGAAGTTGCAAAATCGTTCATTTTGAAAACATCCATTTAGAAACTCTAAACCCTAAACCACCGCTTTCAAATGTTTTTATTGTTATCATTACATTTACTTGATTTTCACTACTATTAACTTATAGAACGCTAAAAATAGTTAAGTATCCGTGAGTTGTGTTCTCCTAAATGTAATCTACGCAGTTTTGTAATTGGTGTTTTCCAAACAAACGTTTTCGGAACGTCCTGTCTCTAACCGACATTTTTGAAATAGCCCTTGAGAGTTAGATGCAGAATTGGAGAAATTTGAGATAGCCTTTTTCCTGCGCCAAAACTAAAGCAAAAGAAGTTGTTTTCTCTATATTTTGTTGATAGATCGCCCTTACCCATAATTCCAACCACAAACAAGGAGTTGAGACTATGTAAATAGCTACTCTAATATGTGAATGAAACAGTTACATGTATCTGTATTCGAGGTAATATTCAAAACAACATAGCTGGAAACTATTCCTCTATTGAACATGCAATATAGATGTGCAGAGCGAAAATATAATTATTCTAAACTGTAGGGGATTTTCTGCCGATTCGCAATAAGTAAGAAAATAGAATATGTCTAAGAGAAATATCAACTTAGAGGATATGATGTACGAGCCCTTAGCTTTGTGCATTGACGGAAATGGTGGAAACAATAAGGCTTGAATATTCAAAGTGGGTGGCACAGAGTCAAGGTACATAATATTTAATCAAAGTGTAGAGAATTTTTCTGCTGTATCAGAATATACATGTATGTACTATGTGCATACCAGAGAGTAAAAATGTTGATATGTTTTACAACACTTGTATAATAATGAGACCATGTCCATAAGCCTGCTAAACAATGAATTATCTGGAAAAATATGTCCATGAATGAAGACACAATAGGAACTAACGGGTTAAGTTAAATAATTATATTATAGTAATAATACAAACATCTACATGTAATTCTAAAGAATGTATTTAGTAATTCATGTATAACATGTAGACGTAGTAAGAAATGTATTCTGGAGTAGAGGTAGTACTGTGTAGGGCTGGTACTTACTTGTACTTGCTACCATATTTCCAGCAAGGATTCCCTGAATATCCCTCCAATAGTTGTGGTGGTTTACAGCCAGTAATCGGAGAGTAGACAAGTCTCTTTCCTACCATATAACCTCCAACGGTGGAGTTCTGGTTTTCTGTAACCAGGTGACTACCTTCAGACTTGGATATTGGTTTGTGATTTAGATTCTGGTTTCGTTTATCAGAATAATCTACATTTGGTAATCTTACTGGTGGTCTGCAGGGATGATTCGAATCTACCGCACTATCAGTTTCATTTAAATAAATCAGCAGATGGGGCCCTAGATGCACAAGCGCTGCAAACGCTACTATAATAAACAGTAATTTGCAATATTTTGAAGGCATGTTACCGTTTAATAGAATATTTAGCTGTGCAATCTAAGTAATGGAAATATTACCTTAGCTGTGTAATATACCAAGCAGAACTGTTACTTCAACTGAGTATGTTATATACTTAATTTACTGTGTTACAGCTGGACCCATAGACATAGCATGTTTACAGGTTGATCGCTTGTATTCAACTGACTGCAAGTAACAAGTATAATGATATGACTCATGCATATTCTTGTAAACAAGTAAAGTATAACAGGAAGCAATCTATTTATATATCATAGTGAGGACCACTAAGCCATAATGAATACTGGATAGAGTGTGTTACCCTGTTAGCCAAACATTACACTCCTCCACGCTAGTTTTGAACAGTGTCAGTGCTTTAAAAAAAATACATACCATTATTATAATAAAACTAGTAGTCACTCTATTTATTGTTAGTCTGAACCACAGACGTTATGGTACGGTGTCCATTACTTATATCCAGGGTACTCCTCATTATAACGTACTGGTGGCTGCGATACCCTAGGACTACGGCGAACTGTCGTTGTTTCTGGCTCTATACGTACAGGTTCGCTATTATCTTCCTCATTACTATCGGGAACCGCATTGTGAGTTGTGGTTGTTGGTAGTATTGGTACGATAGGTCTATTTGTCACAATTGGCCCTGGTATTGTTTCCGTATTTGGCTTTCTGAACTCCTGTGATGTTTTCTTTAGATGGTCAATATGACAATACCTCACTCGGCCATTTACTCTCACCAAGTATCCATGCGTGCCCTTAACTTTCACAATTTCACCTTCTAGCCACTTAGGGCCTGCACCGCCTTGCCTTCCCTCCTTCACAGACACTTTCTCACCAGCTCCAAACCCTCTCAAACTAACCGACTTGTCATGGTATCTCTTTTGATTATCCTGTTGGATTCCCACAGACGTTGTCAGTGATGGTCGCACCAATGACAGCCGGCTACGTATCTGCCGCTTTAAAAACAACTCATCTGGCCTCCGTCCAGTAGTGCTGTGTGGTGTCATCCTATACCTCATAAGCACATTAGCTAACGCTATATGAAGTTTTAAATGTTTCATCTTATACATGCTTGACTTGATGACCTGCACTGCCCTCTCAGCAGCCCCATTGCTGGCTGCATGATATGGCGGAACCAGAATGTGCTTAATACCGTTCATCCTGCAGAACCAAGCAAACTCTTCTGAAGCAAACTGAGGTCCATTATCAGAGACCAGTTCTTCCGGGCAGCCGTACGCTGCCACAAACCGCCTTACCACCTGACATGTTGCACTCGCTGTAGTGCTGCTGACTGGAACCGCTTCTATCCATTTTGAGTGAACATCGACTATCACTAAAATCTGAGTACTCTGAAACTCACAATAGTCAATGTGTATCCTTTGCATCGGCCTCTCTGCCCATGGCCATGGTCTTAAAGGGGCTGTTGCAGGGCTCCTCTGATACGCTGAGCACTCATCACATCCTTTCACCCATGAGTCAATATCTTTGTCCAAGCTTGGCCACCAAATAAAACTGCGCGCCACTGCCTTCATCTTTACTATCCCCGCATGCGTCTCGTGTAGCTCCGCTAAGATGCGTTCTTGCAGAGAATGGGGAATTACTACTCGGTAGCCATAGACTAAACAACCTTGATCTACTGATAAATAGTCTCTGTTCCTACAAAATGCCTCCAATTCTTCGTTGACCATGTTGCGGGGCCAGCCCTCCATAACATACAGCATTACACGTGACAATTTAGAGTCACTCGCAGTCTGCCTGGCTATTTCATCGGAACTGACTGGTAAACTACCTAGCATCGAGTTCACTCCTTCTATCGTTGCCACTTCAACCTCAATTTGGTTAACTGGAAACCGTGACAGCATATCCGCATTACCGTGCTCCTTTCCCGGCCTGTACTCAATGTCATACTCATACGCTGCCAGAATCAGGGCCCACCGCTGCATTCTAGCGGCTGCTAAAGTGGGTATTCCAACTTTCGGCCCCAGCAAGGCTTGGAGTGGCTTATGATCTGTTACTAACACAAACTTTTTGCCGTATAGGTATTTGTGGAACTTAGTGATCCCATATTTCAGTGCCAACGCCTCCTTTTCTATTTGGCTGTAGTTCTTCTCTGCGTCTGTTAGAGTTCTAGAACCAAAAGCCACTGGTCGTTCATTTCCTTCCACAACATGGCTCAACACCGCTCCAACCCCATAGGATGAGGCGTCACAACTTAGCTTTATAGGTAGTTTCTGGTCATAATGAACCAACACAGAACTTCCTGACAACAACTCCTTACATTTAGCAAATGTCTGCCTACAAGACTCATTCCAATCCCATGCTGCCTCCTTATTGAGCAGTCTGTGGAGTGGAGCCAATAGTGTAGATAGGTTTTTGATAAACCTCCCATAAAAGTTCACGGCTCCCAGAAAACTCCTTAGCTCTGAGACATTGGTAGGTGTTGCTGCTCCCCTTAGAGCCTCTACCTTCTCGTCTGTAGGACTAATACCCTCTTTACTAATCGTGTGTCCCAAGTAAGTTAGTTCACTCTTGCGAAACTCACATTTATCTTTGCGCAAGCGAACTCCATGCTCATCTAGTCGTGCCAACACTCTCTTGAGTATCGACTCGTGTTCATCGTCCGATTTAGAACCAATAAGTACATCATCCAAATATATTGCAACCGGCAGTCCAGCTAGCATCCGCTCCATTACCGACTGAAAAATAGCAGGAGCTGTTGAAATACCATATGCCAATCTGGTATGCCGATAGAGTCCCTTATGTGTATTAATCACCAGGTAATCCTTACTATCCTCATCTAACTGTAGCTGCTGATAGGCCTGACTGAGGTCCAACTTGGTAAACACTCGTTTACCGGCCAGACCAGCTAAAATATCCTCTATACAAGGAATTGGGTGATTATGCTGCTTCAAACTCTGATTAATGGAGACCTTGAAATCCCCGCATAGTCTAATAGCCCCATTAGGCTTAGGCACCACCACTATTGGAGATGCCCAATCGCTATGAGTAACCGGTTCCAAAACCCCTTCAGCTACTAGCCGATCTAATTCATGACCCACCTTGTCCTTTAATGCGTAAGCTACCGGTCTTGCCTTACAGAAGATGGGTTTTGTGCCATCTTTTACCTCAATTTCTGCTTTGTATCCTCTTATTGTCCCAATACCGGTTTGGAAAATGCCTCCATCCTCAACATCCTCCGGTTCTAGCTTCTGTATTTGACTAACTGACAACCAGTCTAGTCTAACCTGTGCTAGCCAGTCTCTACCTAAGAGTGGAGGTCGCTGCTCTCCAGACACAACAATCAAGGGTAACTTATGTGACTTACCCTGGTAACCAACATCTACTAGGGCTTCACCTCTTACTGCAATCACATCCTTTGTATAGGATTTTAGCATTCCCCCTCTATACTGCCTTAGACTGCCTTCTGGGAATAGTTCCTTCCACTGACTGTGACACATTAACGAGACTGCGGCTCCAGTGTCTATCTCCATCACAACTGGTTTCCCATTTACGCTAACCGAAACCACGTATGCCCCGCGATTGTTCTGATGCACTTTGTATACATACTGGTTTTCACTGCTTTCATCCACTGCACCAGCGTCCTCTATGTGTTTTACTCCTTGCCCGTTGCAAACTTTCATCAGATGTCCCTTTTTTCCACATTTGTTACATGTAAGATCTTTGTATCTGCAGCGGGAAACAATATGCCCAAACCTACCGCAACAATAACATCTCACATTTTTGTCACCTTGTCTAAACATCTTCCGACCTACTTGGTTCACGTTCTCCGTATCACTTGTAATCCCTACACTTGGTGTACTTTGTTCTGCTACCTCAAGCCTCGCCATCTCCATTGCATTTGTCAGGCTTACTGCTTGTTCCAATGTCAGGTCCTTCTCCCCCAACAATCTCTTCTGTACATTACCATTCAAAGGCAGCCCACTTACAAAAGCCAGTAGCAGAGCGTCATCCAGAAATGCCCCAAACGAACACGGTACAGCCAACTTACGTATACGCAGCAAATAGTCATTGACCGACTCATCAGCATGCTTAGATGCTCTCATAAACGTAAACCTCGACGCTATAACTGGAGGCTGCGGTTTATAGTGTCCAATCAATACCTCCTTCAGTTGCTGTAACGTCTTCCCATTCGGGGCATCGGGGCTGAGCAAATCCTTCAAAATGCCATACACTTCCGCCCCAACCGAGCTCAACAGCACCGGAACTCTTTTGTTATTCGGAGTCTCCTGCACCACAAAGAACAAGTCCAACCGCTCAAAATACGTCTCAATATCCTCCTTGCCGTCATACCTATCAAACACTGTCCTAGCAGCCATCGCTCGTCGCCAGTGTTATATACTTAATTTACTGTGTTACAGCTGGACCCATAGACATAGCATGTTTACAGGTTGATCGCTTGTATTCAACTGACTGCAAGTAACAAGTATAATGATATGACTCATGCATATTCTTGTAAACAAGTAAAGTATAACAGGAAGCAATCTATTTATATATCATAGTGAGGACCACTAAGCCATAATGAATACTGGATAGAGTGTGTTACCCTGTTAGCCAAACATTACAGAGTACATACAATATGCATGCATGTAACAGAACTGTTATATTAGCTGTGATAACCGATGCACAGGCTGCGCCTACATGTATTCTAGCACTCTAGATATAAGGAGTGTATGGGCACTCATTAGAGTGGAGACAATATATTGCAGTTTGCTGATCACAATCATGGTTATGTTTACATCAAACATGATAAGGGGTGGAGTTTGCATTTACATATTTCTGATGTGGGAGTCTGAATTATTGTGAATCAACTAAATGCTAAAAATAAATTTATTGCATAATAAAATGGATAAAACTTTTCTTGACATGTGACCTCAATTTCAGATTCCTTAGCTTTGTGTGGTCTCCTGAATGTGTTATCAAATGTTTGAGAAAATTCTTATTTTAGCCAACCCCACAGGTGTTTTGCTATCCCTAGCTACGACCCTGGTGCTCTACATGTATATCCAACGGCTGACCACCCACAGCAGGAATTAACAGTTACTAAACACGTTGGTTGGGGTTTGGTGTAAGTGCGGACAACTTACAATATGAAGAGAAGACAACTCTAATTTTTTCAAGATTCACAAAGTATTCGCTACACAATAACATTATACTAAGTTTCTTATCACGTATTTAGTGAATGGTAATGCTTCCCCACAGGCCATGACTGCTCATCTAGAAGATCCGCTATTCTAGATGTATTATGATTGATAATTATTACAACCTGGCCCTTGTATATGTGCAGTAATTAAAGCCAATAGGCTTCCAATTACAATAAGTAGGGCTACATTCAACAAGTATGATAGTGATACTATGTGTTCCAGGTGCTGGCAATGTTTCAAAGGAGAGGGCTGAGAATAAAAACTCACCGGATTATACTCCTCGGTGTGACCAGCCCCTAGCAGCTTGCACTGCCAGGTGCCCGTGCTGGCCAACTGCCTGTGAGAAATGGCCCAGATGACATGGCCTTTTTTAGCAGGGGTAGAGGAGTTTCCTTGAAGCCATGCTTTGCATAACCCCAAGGACTATTTAGGCACAGGAGCAATTATGGCTGGATGCCATTCCTAACACCACCGTGACCGGGATTCGAACCTGGAACCTTCAGCATGAAAGCTCAGCGTTCTAACCCCTAAGCCATGGCTGAGAATAATAATTGAATAATTAGCCGATAGTGTTATTTCGTGCTATCTGTAGTATGTCATATCATGTATTCTATTGTTTGTATCTCATGGCTTGGTTCATAAGCAGCGGGAGAATAGCACTAAGACATGGGTCAAGGGGCTCAGTGTCAACTGGTGTTTGATTAAATTGAGGTAAAAAGTCGAACGAGAGTAAAGATGCAACGCCGCGCAGGCCAAGACTCCTTTACATATCAATATCAGTTACATGTATTTAATTTGTGTTGACAGCAACACGTGAAATTATAGACCAAAATCTAAAATCTGGCCTGGGTAGATGAACTCTGTAAGATATAGGTTTCCAAGCACTTCTTATAAGATCACTGTGCATGTGTGACAGGGCTTTGGAATTGTTTACAAGGAAAAAATTAGCAGGGACTTCGTTTCAAACCCTTGTTCATATGGGACTTGGGTTCAAACCTGTGCTCATCATGTAGCTCAAAGTCTTCGAACTGCGCCACTGCAAATATTGTTTTTTCAGGCTGATCACAAACGATAATGATATTATAATTAACTTCTGCGGCATAATGTGTGGCTATGGGCTATTATGGCTGGTAGTCTTTGGTAATCCAGCAATTGTGCTGCTCGGCTTGCATAGAGTATCTACAGTATGCTCTATGCAAGCTGAACAAGGTTGCAGCATAGCAAACAATGATGGCTTAGCCACCATCAAAAATGCAGCATCCCATGAGCCCGCCAACTGCTGCAAAGAGTAGAATCATGGCTGGTAGTTGTGTACAGTATAACAAACATAGTGTGAAACATCAGTTGGTGGGTTCATGAGATGTCGCATTTATGATAAAGTCATATAACTAAAAACTAGACAGACGGTCTGCGGTCTGCATCCTCCAATCAAATTTGAGGTTGAAAATTGGGGTGATATATATATGTTATGATGCAGCCGGTTTGGGTCTTGGTTCCGGGTGGTGCTAGAACCTTGAGATCCCGTGTCTTGTCTGTGTTGCCGGGGCAGAGCTGTAGCCTTAGGCCAACCAAACATGGTCTGATGGGGTGGTTGCAAGATCAACCCTCCCGGCAGTTTGGTGTTGAAACTCGGGCTATGCCAGCAGCAGCAACCATCGCAGAACTGGAATTTATTATATGTTACTATGCTCCTAGTCCATATTTCGGCTCCAATTGGTGTTAGAACATTGGGACAGGCCTCCAGCATCGTTCTGCGGGCAAAGCTCTAGCCTTAGCTCCTCTACCACTATTCAGGTTGAAGTGAGTTAGGCACCCACTCCACATGCTTGATACATGCTGAAACTCAGGCTATGCTGCATCGCGAAACCTTCCTACACCTGGAATTGTCTCCTCAATGCAAGAGATCGCAACTCCTCATATCGTTCCTCTAACATGTCTGCACCACCAGAGGTCATTCATATCATGATCACGAGCTATGGCCACAAATCATGAATACATGCAAGCTAGGTGAGCTAATGCTGCAGAAAGACATGCATCGCCGATCAAACCTAAAAGGTTTTTCTAGAGAATACCCAAATTGCAAGCAAAGTGATCAGATGTTGCAGTGAGATCTGCGTCACAGCAACAAACACCGTCACACACCAAGCCCAAAGGGCTTATTACTGTAATTCATCCCACTGTGTACATGTACTGTATTGTTTGGGTACTACTGTACATGTACATATTGAGTAACAATATCTGGACTGCCAGATTTCTCAGCTTGGTGGCCAGTTACTTTGGTTCACTTATATGAAGTCAGATTCATATTGAGTAACAATATCTGGACTGCCAGATTTCTCAGCTTGGTGGCCAGTTACTTTGGTTCACTTATAATATGAAGTCAGATTCATTCACTAAACTATCGATAGCATATCTCCATAGAACATGAAATCATAATTTATCCTTGATGGTGGTGCAGGAATGTACCAGTAAAGTCGGAGAGGGTTCTTCTTGTAACATTACGGTTCTAATCTTGTACATTTATCCCTGTGAACTGTTCACTTCCAAGGAAGTTTTGGAGGTCTACGAAACCAACCACAAATCGTATACAGACTACCACCTTAGAGGCTAGTGCTATATTTTGACATGTTTTTCCCATGAAGCAATTTAATCATTTCAAAACCAATTGCTCTTTCAACACAAATTTGCTCTTGTACAGTATTTCTATGGTTTATTGGGAAGACAACTCCACACAATCTTGCTACAATAATAATATTAATAATATCCACATTGCCAAACATTCACTAAATATGTGATAGGAAATTTTGTATATGTAGCGAATACTTTATTTTTCAAGTTGTCCGCTCTTACCCCAAACCCCAACCTCGCCATGTAATGTTTCTGATCACATGTTTAGTAACTGTTAATTCCTGAACATACTGTAATTCTTTAACATGGCTGCCCAATAGCAGAGCTAATAGAGAGACCATGGCGGCTACATGTACATGAACATGTAGTTGTATAGGTGACTCTGGTTGACAAGAAAATTTACTATTTTTACAATTGTACCTACCTATTACAATGGTCAATCTAGAGAGAGCAGTCAAAATTGATAGTAACTAGAATTGTCTTCTCTTTCACAGTAATTCTGTGATTTATTGAGAGGACTACTCCAAATAATTTTGCTATATTACTTTCATTGACTGTCCTAGCGAGTATTTTTACATGTACCATTTTGCAATCGCATTAACATCGTCAATCTAAAGAGTAGTGGTTGTAAAGGAAAGCTGCTGCACACTGTACATAAGTTGCTTTTCTGTTTAAATAAAGTTACGACTTAAAAATTTGGCCAGTCACCATGTCTATCTCATTACATAATACTTTTAGTGATGAGAGGTTACATGAACTAACAGTGCTTAGATAGTCTTCACTCAACATTATTGTTGATTCCAATAATAAACATATCAAATAATACATTCCTGTTTTATTGTCAAAAGCTATATTTGATGGTGGCTATGCCACCATTGTTGGCTCTGCACCAACCTTGTTGTTCAGCTTGCATAGAGCACAGATTCTCTATGCAAGCTGAACAACATAGTTGCTGGATAGCCAAAGATGGTGTCATAGCCACACATTATGCTTCAGTAGTAAATAATACATGTAAGTAGTATGATTTCAGATCTACATGTAGTTGTTTACAGAACCATGCAGGTCATGTGAAGCTAGTCAAACCTAGAAAGTGTTTAGTATATACACTACTGATGCTATTCTAATTGACTATAACATAATTTTATTAGTTGTCGTGGCAAATTTTATTTTCTTATGCTGACTGCCTGTCCACATTTACATAAATGTATGAATGCTTTGATTTGGTGAAGTCTGCAAGAGCTGCTATGCTTGTTGCAGTATTATCTGTATGTTGTACAGAGTTCTTATTGAAGTTGCCTTATCTTTATGAGATGTTCATAATATACACGTGATATACATGCATTAATTCTTGTTTCACTTGAAAGCTGCTTGTATAAGCAGAATTATTGCATTGTAAGCTACAAAGCTGCAAGACGACGCAACAGAAAGGCATGATCTAATCTGCATTTACATGACATATGTGCTGCTAAGAAAAAATGGGGTGCATTATTTGCTATGATGGTTGTGAACAGTTAAAGCTAAGTAACAGGATCTGATTTAGGGCATTACTACACAGGAGGTTGTGAGCTCTTTTTCAAAATTAAGATGTTTATCTTCCTTGCACCCAGTGTCATGCCCTTTTTAGTTAGCTAATATTTGATATCCGGCATAATAACCATAATTATGGAATTTACTCAAGATAATCTGTCATTATTAGCTTAATAGTAATATACTATACATGATACATACACTGTGCTGGCTCTGGTGGAAGGCCTTTAGCAAGTTTTTTACCCTGCATTACTGAGAATAATTCAGAAGACTTCATTCACTGGGTACTGTCTGAGTTTCTCTTAAGTTCAGACTATGACCACCAGTGTTGGTGGCCGAGTGGTCTAGTGTTAGACACTCTTGCAGCAATGACACAAGTTATCTGCAAGAAAGGGGGTTCAAAACCCAACAATGGCCTAGACGTTTTCATCCTGAGGAAGTTTTCCCTCTGTGCCATATCGGACTATAATAATATCCAACTCTAGCAGCTGTGGTGGCCCCTCGACTAACTCTGCTATTGGGCAGTGACGTTAAAGAGTCGTGTTTGGCATCACGGATATTACCTGCGACTGAAAAGCTACCCCCATTAACTAGTAACAGTGATGTTTAACATAACGCTATCCCTGGTGTTTACTCTGTATTCATGGACAACCTTACAATATTATCCAAGTACGTCATGCAGGGTCTATGACACAAATAACACAGGCATGTTGCCCATACCATGATTATATTGATGCTTTGGTTGCTGCCACCAAAATAATGCAACTCTCTCTTTCTTCCTATTGGATGGAATACAATCTATTGAGATGAATGGTTGATATGCATGAGCACACAAAACATCACCCTCACATGAAACAATATGAAATTTTGCTGTGATTATGTTTTGCATGTGTGCATATGCTATACTGGGTGTAGGTTGCAGCTAGAGGCTCTGTGAAGGCTAAAAATGAATTCTAAATTTTGTAAGTTACCGTTTGTTATAATTGTTTCTCTAATATTGTTAGTTCTACTGGGTTCTCATTTTCTGGCTGGCTCTGACTGGGTTGATAAAACTTGGAGATTAACTGACCATTTTCAAAAGCTAACTTATGGAACCGTGAGAAACATGGATGGTGCAAATCAGACTCTACTCCACAAACAGGTTCCAAAGGATAGAAACAACCTCCCAGTAACAGAAAACCAGAACACCACCATTGGACGTTATGCAGTAGGAAAGAGACTTGTCTATTCTCCAATCACTGGCTGCAAACCACCACAACTATTGGAAAGATTTTTTGGGGCTCCCTGTTGGAAGTATAAAGATAGAGCAAACAAGTAAGTACCTAGCACAATCATTTACCTAGTAGTGGTGTGATTTATACAATTCATGTTGCATATCTAAATACGTTGTTGCTCCATTATTTTTCAATAGTTATTGACACCAGGTTATATTACTGCAATAGAATATTAATAGTGTCTCAAGATGCTCATATGTGAAATATAGGATAATAGTGACAGATTCTATAAGATGAGAAATGGGGAATGTAAAAAATAAATTCAGAATGTCACATGACTGTAGACTCCATAGAAAACTGGAAAAATTGCTTGTACATTGTATTTTGGTGGTCCATTTGATTAGAGCATGTAGCCAAAGCATACAAGTGATCTATCAGGACAAATTTGAGTTCCACCAAAGGCTACAGAGGTTTATTCATACGGGAGCATTCTCTGCGCAACACAATCAAACTCTAGATTAGGCATTCCGTGCTGCGGTGCAACATGAAAAACGTGTGGCCTTGCGCTATGGCATGTTACTACCATGCAAGGCGATAAATGCATGTAAATACAGTGTAACAGGTGATAATATTAAACTTCTAGTATGTAGGCCTACATCTAAATCAGAGCATTCAGTGCATTAGATCAACTGTTCTGCTGTTATAAGATAAGTGGCATCACACCCCCTCTCCCATTACTCAAGGGCGTTTCTAGCTATTGTCGCAGGAGTCGTGCGACCTCCCTTTGCACTAACCAAAAGTCATAACGGATTATGTACTACATAGTATTTAGACTTGTTGGTTGTCAGGGCAACCAGCAATAGCCTGTGTGCACCGTCTAAAATGGAAAGTTGTGTCACCCACGATACCTATTTCATAAAGTTTAGTAATCGGATACCAAATCTTTGCTAACTTGATTCCTTCTCTCAATCGTTGTGAGTAGCATAGAAAAAACTAGCATTCTTCGTTTAGATTGAGAGTTTTATGGCAAATTTGCTGCCACTACTAATCTACTTGACTTTTTGAAGTGAGAATGCAACATTTTGTGTCCATGTGATATATAACTGACTGGTGACTTTTGTTGTAGTAGAGGTAGTCTAATACTACTGATAATAAAATAATATGATCAATAATTAATAATTATAATTTAAATTTTAATTTGATAAATATAAATAATATCAATTACTGAATTAGTAATAATTATTTATAATATAATTAGTAATTTTTGTTGTTTTTTTATCGCTTCAATTACACAATTTGCTTATTGGTTTACTAGCAAAAGCTGCACAACAACTAAAATAATACAATATGAATATTTATTAATTTAATATTATTATTAATAATAATATTAGATTAATAATGAATATTCATATTGTATTATTTTAGTTGTTGTACAGCTTATGCTAGTAAACCAATAAGCAAAGTGTGTAATTGAAGCGATAAAAAAACAACAAAAGTTATTAATTATAGTAAAATTAAAAATAGGTATTTATTTTATTGAATTGTTTATTGATGATAATGATAATAGTAATAATAAATTTTAAAAACATCTTTTATTATAATAATAATAATAATATATAATAAGTAAACCAAAATTACTACTAACTGTCACTGTGGTGACCCTTATGTATATTCATCACAACCTAAGAACTCAGGGAGAAGATAAGTATTGATGTTAGCCTTAGATTAACGACTGACTTTATGCGCTTCTCTATAGTTACATAATAAAGCTGTGCTATGATATAATCTACTAGTACTCAGGCAGAGAGAAAATCTGAAGATAAAAAATAAATATGAACAATATTGGCTTCTATTATAGATAATATACTAGCATTTTCATAATTTTTTTCATTGATTTGATGGTAAGTGGGTGTAGACTAACCTTAGGGATAATCCTTATCTGTTATTAAAGCCTTCAAGCTTGTTTAGTAAAGGGTAGGTGGTATCGAAGGTAGGGTAGATGGTTTCGTATGGGTAGGGTAGAGTAGGCAGTTTTGTGGGTAGGGTAGGGGTAGGTGGTTTCGCTACACCCCTAAGCGGGTGTAACATGCGATGCCTGGATAATCTGTTTGTAACCACTTGTTTTGTTCTCTTTAGGTTTTGAATATGATGTAGACTTATTTTATATTTGAATACTTACTAGTCTTTAAAAGGTCTGGATATATTTACATGTACATGTATATCTTGATAATACTCGGATAATCTTTTTGTAACCGCTTGTCTTGCTCTCTTTAGGTTTTGAATATGATATAGACCTATCTGATATTTGAATACTCAATAGTCTGGTCTGGATATATTTGCATTTATATCCTAATTTCTTGTAATTAGTAAAGAACACATTTGGTGTATTCCAACCATAAATTGTGTTAAACATGGTTTTGTATTACAATAAATACCAGCCTACATAACATACGCCTACTGCAGTCGTAGAACTTTTATAATTGTAAACAGTGCTTGGAAGTATGTACATGTAAACTGAATTATCTAGCCAAACTGAACAACCAATATACTTTAGCCCGTATCTAATCTGTCTGTCTATACTGCATGATTAAATCCAGACATTATCATTCCAAAAGTTACCCTTCCTATACCTGGCAGGTTTATAGTAAAGAGAGGGAAACTCCTTAGAAAGCTTGAACAGGCCAAGGCAACTCCTATGATAAATTATCAGCCTATGTCTAGGCGAGAATTTTTTTGTGGCTAACAGTTGCTTAGCTACACTAGGAAGAATTAGCTGCATGCACTCTGTTCAGACATACAAGGTCGTCTAAAATATATTGATAAAGCGCTGAGGTTTGCATAATTCGATGTCTGGGGATTACCATGGCTGACATGGATTACTCGTCCATTTTGACAATATTTTTCACCGGCATCCAAAAAAGAGTTGTTTGAAATGCCACAGTTTTGTTTTTTAGATGAGCTCTGGATGCAGCTTTGGACACTGAAATGCACTCAGCGGCATCAGCGGCCGGGGCGCTGCCCTGGACCCCCGGCCTGCTGATTTCGCCATCCCTTTGATAGTTTTCTAGAAACGCCCTTGATACTGCTGTATACCTGCAGACTATTGTTAAATTTGCATTATTCGGATATCAGTACATTACATGCATAGCTATCAATGTTCTTAGACACTGTAGAAAATGTGACCCCTTCCGTCAAAATCAGACATCGAGAGGTCCATAAAATTGCAGCAAGGCCTTTATTAATCAGCAAATTTTTCCTACTTCTAACCAATTCACATGCTTATAAGTAGGAACGCCCCTGCAATAAAGATAACGAGCTATCATTTATCAAAAATTACTTCATGTAAATCATGCATAATTAGTGGTTATAGCCTGTGAAATCTGAACTTTGCAAAAAAATTTGGCCCTCCCGATGTCTGATTCTGATAGCAGAGGTCACAAATATACATTTTGTACATAATATTTAGTATACTATGTTACCACACTGGAGTTATGCTGCTTTAACTAATAACTCGACTTACTGTGGGTAAATAGACTAATGAGACTGGCCATTGGGCCCAAGCTCAGTAAGTTATTGGGACTCTGAGCCACAATAGTGGACACCTGGCAATTCGTGAAAATACATGTATTTTAACAGTGAGTATTCAATTATCAAATTGAAAATCATTGCATAAAATAACATTATACAACAATATTATTTTTCACTTTCAAACAGTTATTCTCTTCCCCTTCAAATAATGTTTTTGCCTTCAGATGTACATACCAGCATATAGGGGTATGGATTAAATAAATGATGTCATATGAGGTATATTATATGAGGTATAATAGCTAATTACAAATAATACTGAGTACATCTACATGCATAGTCGATATCATGGGCTGTAAAGTACATCCAGGTGTGTTTAGATAATCATGACCAGGGCTGCGTACCTTGTGCAATTCCAAAGAGACTTGGTCTGTACTTGATGTGTTAAAACAATTTTACTGAATGTTAGGGGGTTTGGCCATTTTTAATAAAATGATGTATTTTTAGCAAGGAAATTATTTTTGAGCAGACACAAACACTAGATGGTTGCGAGAATTTAATTAAGGCGACAATGACTGTGTCAAGATAGCACAGGAACATTATGAGGTTGGATGCCCTCCCTAGTACCACCAACAACCTGTTACGGGAATCAAACTGAATCTCCCACATTAAAATCAAGACTAACTACTAGGCTACCGCTGCACCTTTGGAGGTTTAGGGTTGCAAGAAAATCATATCATTGTAGTAAAATCATGTAGCTTAAACCTGTGATGTTGGAATATTTCAGTGACACTGTGACAGTTACCTGTGCTCCTAAAGTGGTCGTGTTGGGTATCCACAAGTGTGGAACCACAGACCTGAGACGGTCATTAAATTCCCATAAATCAGCGAGGGATATATTCTTTGAACCATATAGCGGTGCCCCTATTGCCAAGACATCGTATTGCCCTACAGACCTCTATTCTGGATCAGCATGGAACTCAAACAGAAACAAGTGAGCAGCTATGTTTCCTTTCTACATGTCTGTATACCGTATATTGTACAATAGATCAGATTGTTGCGTTTGGCTGAGTAGCAAGGGCATAGCCCTGCAGCATGTACCAGAGATATTTGAGTCAGCTACCATAAGTAGGAGGAGCAAAGAACGATGTTTCATAAGTTCCCTATGATATACTTGTACATGTAGGTATAAGGTATGGCGAATGTACTACATAAGATATTCACTTATTAATATGATGTCTTAGCGAAATGAATAATATAGAGTACTAACCAGTTATAGTACTAAATACACATAGTATAAATAATAGTTATAGAGGTCAAGTACTACGTACTACAGTCAGTCACCCAAACATACATGTAGTTAATGTTACTGTGGTGCTCATGAGTGCAATGGGCTTCAATATTCGGCATTTTATGGATTTATAGATTTGATTGATCACTCATAAGTAATCAACCTTCACAACCACCGTCTATCCAGGTTTGTCTTTGATGCATCGAAAGGACGGACTACAGTTGTGAGTAGTGGAGGGTGTTTCAGCTTGATCAGAATAGTAGAAGAGACTCCAGATCACTACCTGGTTCGGAGTTGTGTCCAGATGTTGACATTCTACCAGAGTGAAGAGACCAGATATATAATTACTCTAAGAAATCCTACAGAGAGGATGATATCTCACTACTTCTATCTCCATAAAATTGTGAGTTGATCAAATTTCAGATGTATAGCATTCAGGTGTTTCTTGGTATTGTCAAGGAATGGAATTGCAATTTAGGAAAACATAGAACTAGTAATATATTCCTTTAAATAATACAACATTTTACTGCAATAATAGACATGATTTTATTTACAAAGTGATAATTATATTATATAATACTAGGCAGACAATATTACCGAAGAAATAATGACGCACAGATACACGTAGCAAAAGAAAAACAAAATGCGTTTCTGATGGTAGGCAAACATAATTATGTTTAACTATCTGACCAAACAAGAATAGCCTCTTGCTTACCAAATTCTAACCAATGAGATTACTAGTAGTAGGTTTCAAAATGATGTTGCTCAACAAGAAAAACATAATCTACACCAATCCCACAATTTGATAGGCAGATTGAACAACCAATAATATCTGCCCATTGTGATTGTACAAAGATGATTCTACCTGTTTTAAACGGAAAAATGGTCAGACACTGTAGTCCAATAACACCCAAATACATGAAAAGTTATAATATTATACAAGTACATAAGAAAGGAAACCAATATTACCTTCCTGAATAGTTTGAACATACAAATTTATACAATGTACATGGAATATAATAATAATATTATATAGCACAAGTGTTTGTCCAGCAATGGCATTTTACTAAAACAATATTATGCCACAGTTTGACACTCTGGCAGAAAATTATGCATAATACACATAGTTTTTTTACCACAAGATACAAACATTAATTTGGCGAATCTAACACCATCAGTTAGTAGAAGTGATTTGGAAACTAGCCAACAGACATCTAGCTTACTGTTAGTAGATGGTATAGAATGGAGTTGGTTACATTCACTACACTACTGGTTCTACACGTTACTTTTCTTCCTTGTCAACAGTACTATTCCCTTGCATTTTTAAGTATTTGCACAATATACACGACATCCATTCTACAATATCAAGTAACAATTAATTAAAAGGACAAGTAATGAACTAAAAACATTCTATAATTACATGTAATGTGTATACAAGATTGTCGTATATGTGTATGTGTGAACATGTGCAAGCATGTATGGATATGTATGCATGTGTGTATGGTATTTCTAGATAAACAGAACAGTTCAGGAATAGGCTGAACATGACTCCTTACATGTATATGTAGGAAGCACATACACTGTATGTCCCTAATGGCTATTATATAATTATTATAATACAGGAGCGTATTTTAAGGGGCGGCAGGGAGGCACTGCCGCCCCTGTTGCCAAAATAAAGTGGCCTAAAAACACTACTTTTGAAAATTTGACACTTTCCCTTAATATTTGCTTCATTTCCGGTTTGCGACCGAAGCGTTATCACTCTAGTTTTAACTCTATGGCGTTATCACTCTACTTATAACTCTATGGTGTTGCTTCGTAACAATAACCAGTAATCTTGGAATAATTACTACATTGCAAGTGGCACACAAAGGGACCCATAAAACTGTGTACTCTGCTAAAAGACTCTATGGCTATGCCAAGGTTAAAAACTTGCAGTCTTGTGAATGAATGAATAAATATTTTTTATGAATAGTTATTTATACCAAGGAAAAAATAATAAATGCAAAAGTAAAAGTGGTGAAAAGTTGAATCAGGTGAATCAATTTGTAAATCACTGCTATCCACGAGGTGGTTCCTTCCCTGTCACTGACTACGAGCAGACGCACAAGATTTAATTCCAATATTATTTTCTTTTGGCTTCTTTCAAAAATATTTATGATAGTGATTTATTCTTTTAATAATTATAATTAAAAATGTTTGCATTCATTTTAGTTATTCATTCCAGCCACTCCACTGACAGCTACTACTCTACTGCTACATACGCTACTACCAACTAAATATGTATTGTAAAGAAAAAAATACTAATTTAAAAACAAAATAATATAACAATAATGAAATATTTTAATTTTAAATTTATATATAATATAATTATACTATTAATATTATCTTAGCTTTAATAGGCTGCCACACTTCTCTTGCAAAAATATTTATTTTGAATGCATTTTATTTAAAATAAATTAATTTATAATGACAATAGTTGTTGATCAGCTATTAAATTTCGAAAATTTTAGTTTATAAAATACACTTGCGCCTATGGACTCTGTAAAAAGATACAATCATGCAGTATTGTAGTTATTATAAAATTCTACTAGCTAGTAATAGTACTGTAACACTTTCACTCTTGTTGCAAGTAGTAGTAACTGTATTAAGCAGAAGTAGTAATGAGTACTTGTTGTAGTGATGCTAGAACTAGCATGCTGCTATGTCTAATTTTTGCACTTCAGAGAGTGAGATTTGAAAATTTTCCGCTGCGCGTGCATTTGCGGGGGTGCCCCCCTCCCACCCAACTTTCTGGCTCCCCACTCAATTTTTCTAACCTTTGCCCCTGTAATACATTATAATATTATTCTTAGTAATCAGGTAGAACAATTGCGGAGCTACTATAATGCTATTGGAATCGTAGCCCAAAGTCTATAAACATATAGTCCAACAGTAAGGGAACTACACCTTGGGTAAATGTAGAATTCTCAGTCTATACTGGTGATTAAATCACATATGACTTTGTGAATCAACATGTATATTTCATCTTCAGTCGTCGTAAGCATGGTGCAAAAGGAAAGAGGAAAACAACACAATTGTGTTACTGTTACCTGAGTCAGTAAAATATTGGATTTCCAAAACTCTTTGGAAATCCAGATTTCAGACAACATGCAATATAACCATAGTGATACCTGAGTCAGCAAAATACCGGATTCCCAAAACCTTTTGGAAAACCCAGGCTTTGGTATAAAAGGGCAAGGGAAAGATGCAGAGAGAGAGAGACTCGGGACTAGTCTGAGGACCTCTAGGAACAACTCTGGACCACTACAGACTCAGACAGACAGACTTACAACTCTACATTATTAATTTCAGACTTCGTAATTTTTTATATCTTTTAGTAAATATTGTGATGGTACGCCAAGTCGTATCGTCCATCTGACACTCATTATTGTGTGCACATACATGTATATATCTGCTTGTACTTTACTATATGTTATTGTATATAGTTACATGATTGTTATTAAGTCTTTTAATGCCTTTTATACCCATGTACAGAGGCCCGACCTCTCAGAATCCATTGATATTCATTTTGTACATGAATTGGACCATTTTAAGCAACTTTTGTAAAACCCGACCTATTTTGGGTCGGCCGTCGGGCTTCCGGCGGCCATCTTGTTGCGCAACTTCCGGACGACCACACGTCGTCTTTTCCCGACGTCACGTCGGCCGGAAGTCCTTATACTATATAAAGGGCATTGTTTTACTGTTCATTGTCTCAGTCTTCACTTGGCTTTCAATAAAGACACATCTATACTTGATACAGAGACTTTCACTTCCTTTTGCCAGGTCATTCGCATAGCGAACTGCCTACTAGGTCGGATCACTCTCTTTCATTGTATAGTCTGAAGGTCGGACTTGAGATCAGATGGGTCGTCTTTGGTAGTATTTGGGCTACTGAGACCGCTCGATCTTTCATGTAATACGAAGTCCTATTACCACTCATAGGCACTTCATTTCTGGGTCGATAGTCGTCCAAGGACGACCGCACCAAAGCACAGAAACCATTACAATATTATATCTTCCCTTGCTATAATTAATTTTTATTTGAAGTTCTACAATTCCTATAGACTGACTTTTGGGGGACATCAGCTGTTACAGACATTCATACAACAGGAACAACTGGACACTTAAGTATTCATTATTATTTTTTTTCTAATCTATTGTTATATAATTTTGTAGACATTGTTGGTATTTTTGATCGCATATTTTTGGATTCAAAATTTAATTCAACTGTAGAATATTTTAGAGTGATTTTAATAAATTTAGTTGTCATTTTGTTTTGTGGCAATATAACCGAAATTTCAGAGCAATACCTGATTTCCAAACTTACTATATCGTGAAGTTCCCTGGAGACGGGCCCCGCTGCTTCTTGTTGATTTTAGAATAGCCATATCATATATTCCTTACGATATAGGGGGAACCAATTGTCACTCGAGAAATTCAATCTGAAACATACAATTACAAGTTTTAAAGTCCCTGAGAGAAAGATGCATACAGTCCATGAATGCTAACCATTACACAGAACCAAACATACATGTAGAACCATACTTGTATTGTACATTGCATCTTAATTGCATTCATTATCATTGAGAACACAATTCCGAATTATTACATCAACACTTGACTTAGGAGTTATCGCTACTTGAATGCTCGAATAATATTAATTACACTGATTGCAAATACTTGATTTAGCAGTTATCTTCTCTTAATTTGCAGAATACTACAAAATATCCAACATTATAATATATATAACGAAATAACACAACATAACTACTACTATTAGACAAAACAAAAAGCAGCATCGCTTTTCTCTCGTGACAGTATCTTGCACTGGCCCCAAGCTGCAAATGAATCCATGACTGCGATTGTAAAACAAACCATTCCTCACGTGTTATATCAATACACTCAAGTTTTCCAATAGTCAGTGTTCGAAATAGAACAAATGAGGCTGGTACATATGCATGCAATCTTACAGATTAGTATTGTATAGCTATCCGCTTAGTTTTATAGTGGCAAAGAAATTAGTGAATTGCATGTACTAAAATGAAAAATAGTTAAGCTCTGGTGAGATTCGAACTCGAGACCCTAGGAATGATAGTCAAGCACTCTACCACTACACTATCAGGTCCACAGTGACTATATGGGAAAAACTAGCCATTAAAATGAGGGTACACGCCTGCTGGCTGTATAACCACTAAAATTGAGGTGGGTACACACCGTATACTCCCGCATTGCGAACACTGCCAATAGTCGAATTGTGCTCATGGTTTCAAGTAGTTGTACATCTGCTTCATTAGCAATTAAAGAGGCTAAGAAATGTACTTCAATTTGGTATTGGGACCAATCATATACATTTGCAAAATCATTAGATTTTTGCTGTGCTCTTTCCATATAAGCAGCTAAAACCACTACTATCGCACTATTCAATATTTGCAAAGATTATTGTTCATCTTCTTTCAGTAAGATTGATGTGTTGTTTGTCCTTGGAAACAGTAGCATCAGGTAGCCAAATCTTATTGCACTTGAGTGCTTCTAAAATTTCCAACGTAGGCTGGTTGAAGGTGAGAACAGCCAGTATTAAAATGGTGTTTTCTTGGCAGCAGCTATGTAGTCTAGGTTTCCAAACACGAACAAAGCATCAAACTTGTGGAAATAGGATGAACAATATTACTTGCAAATATTGAATGATGAGACAGTAGTGGTTTAAATTCGAGAAATTTCTCCATAAGCCATAGTTGCATTCCAGGATACTATGAATAGTGCTAACTGGTTAAGTGTGGGCAAGAGAACACAACTCTGCTTATAAGAGCACAAAAAACAAAATAAGGGTGGCTGCATCGAACCTGCCCCTTTAAAACGATAGTTAATATTTTGGTTTTGGCAAAGTAATCCAAATAGTTGTATTACTATTTAATAAAATAACTACGCATTTTGATTTACATGTATTTTGTAATAGAAGACCATGTCTTCGCACCTAAGCTGTTCTGGTGTCACAGAGTTGCCTCCCCAAAGCAGGTTATCTCCAAATAATATTCCTGTATCATGGTGACTCTGGGATTGTTGCCATTTTAGTCAACTGCTGCTGGCCAAGCCCATGTCTGTAAATCAACCTGTATGAAGATAATGTTTAGAAACGAGAAACAACTGGCCAGTATCAGTGAATATAGTCCAGGGTTTCCTTACATTTTAACTTCTGTCTTATACTCAAGTTATTTTACTGAGCACTAGTTTACACTTGTACAGTTTATTGTGTATGTAATAATTATACTATATTTGATCGAAGGCACAAAGATTAGCTTGGCAGTATAAAAAATTCTGTCTCGGCATGAATACCAGAAATGTGTGTGTAAGTACATGTACAGACGATGCTATATACTATAATATTGCAGAAAAAATTTAAGTTGGAGAAGCTCAAAGGACTCACGACTCCAGAGTCAGTTGGTCATGATACACTTCATGAGTTTGTGGAAAGCGGTGTGAAGGAGATTGAGGAATGCCTTAAAATCTATGGAGTTACAAGATGTATTCTCTTCTATGGATCTCACTCCTTCCAAACGCCAATAATGTTTATACCGATGATAATATTTGGATGTTATCCTGTTTTCTTGGAGGAAATTGCCAAATTTATTCCCAAGGTTGGTATTGATGAGTAGACAATTGAAAATTAGATGGTAAAACCGGTCTGAAGATACTATATACTCATACCATAAATAGACCAATCACAATGTACATTGCAACAACAGCCGTCCTCTGATTAGACTTTCCCGCCGTCTATTCTTGTGACTACTAATTCATTTCACTAACAAATCATCGATTTTCAGCTCGATCAACATAATATCTTTCAATGATACAAAATTTAAATTTGAGATAAATGGACATCATTAGGCATATTCGGATATTGCATGCACATTAGAGAAATAACTGTAACAACATCAATAACTGTAATACCAATAAATTTTATCCAGTATTACAACTCAGCTAGAGGTGCCAGGTATAAAATTTATTGTAAGCAAGAGATTTCCTTTTAGAACAAGCATTAGTTATGCCTGGCCTTAATGCTTACATAGCATTTGGTTGTTAATGCTGCCCCATATAAACCAGTACCTAATCAACCAGTTATTCCAGCTTCTACATGTAGTGTAGTTTTCTACCATTGTAAAACATTGGACTACTAAATTCAGCTGCTGAGGTTGTCACTGAAGCTGTTGCTGATGTTGCTGTTTTGCTGCTGTTTTGCTGTGGTTGACCAATTCTTACTACTACTACTACTGCTACTACTACTACTTGAAACCAGAGCCATTGAAAGAGAGTTGCGAAATCCTATAGGCCATATAAGACACCCGCATAGTTCTAAGCAAACAGGCCACGCCCCCATTTGGTCAAGCTGATTCATATATGTTATAATGCAATGGCCACGTGCTGATTTTGTGAGCTTATGCTAATTTGCATTTTTATGGGCTTTTATGGCAACTGAGCCACAAATGCCCTCTCCCATGATATAGAGAAGCTCTTAGGCTACAAGATGTTTATTTTATTTTCTCACAAAAGTAAACACAACTCCACTTACAACTTGTTTAACTTCTGAAATTGACATCACCTGTTGGTTTCACAAGTGGTATGTGAAAGCAGGTTTGAGTACATCATTAACTGAATGGTCTAGGACACCTTTTGTTATGAAAAAACCAGATTGTTCAATTTACTTGTGAATCAGAGTGTAAACCCAATGATTTTCTTATCTTACAGCCCTAGTCTTATTTCGCTATGCTGCAGATGCAGATGTCCTTGTGCAATCAATGGTTTATACTTTTAGAAATGATAGAACACATTTACTAAAATAAGACAATTTTCCTGTTATGTCATCCTGTTGGTGCACTGTTTCCATGACACTAGAATTTACCCTAAATTGTGCAAAACAAGCATTCAAGGACTTACAGTAGTATAACTTGAGCAGTCTAGAAGAGTAAAAAGTAAAAACCATCTACATGTACTAACAGGTACAATTGCATAATTATTAATTAATAAAATACTCAAAAAAGCAAGTCTGAATGTTATGATGGGCTTTGGAAAAGTTATGATTGGAGTGTATAAAAAAATTTCTACCAATTAAATTCTGTGAAACTTTGTAGGCCGTAAGGCTATCTAACACTGTATGGCCACAACTGCCAGACTACATTTCAAGGGTGTTATAGATTAGTATATTATACAATTAACTCTAAAATATTCTAGGCTATTTGATTCGGAACAATCTTCACATATAGCAAGCTACATAAAGCTATAATATAAGCTTGCAAGCTACCTACAGCTACATTGTGTATACTAATCTATAACAAGGGGCAAATACATGCTTGCTTATGAATAATATGCAGCCTATAGATTTATTGTATCCAGGTGACCATAATATGTGGACCCAGGTACCTTGTACATTTAGAAAAAGAGCACAAATAAAACAGCACCCAAGAAGTAATGTACCATCTAGTTCTGTACATATTCGTACGACACACGTGTATATAAGGGGAGATTATGCTGAATTAGTCGGTGGATAGAGATAGAAAGTGGCATGGCTTAATTTCTCAAACTCTTGAGAACTACTAAATATGCATAATTTAGCACATGACATCTTTATTGAGACATGTTACCTTTCCTTTTTCCTTGCAATGTTTAAGGGCATGTGTACATTATATGAATTAGCTCATGGAATTTTACAGGTATCATTTTCAAAAACAATGCTGGTGGCACTACGTGATTTGTACATGTATATTAGAACGTTATTCAGGTTTGTAAATAAAGATCAAAATACTTGTATGCTAGTCATAAGTAGCAGCATATTGACACCCAAGTCATTAGTTTTGTTATCACAACTGGTAAAAACATCTTCTGTGGTCACAATATGGTTCTAGCAAAATTCATTCATTGTAAAGTCATTAAATTAGTGTAGTCTTTTCTCCTAGCAAATGGAAATTGGAGAAAACTGCTACTAGTGGGTGGGGTACAGAAATAACCTTATTATAAATTATGTAGGATGAAAGCCTAGCTCCTAAGCTATCTTTTGATATATTATTTGTCTATATAGCATTATTCCCTGTCAAAGAAATTGGAAATAAAATTGTCAAGTCAGATTTTCCAATGATAATCAATGAGACCGCATGCCATTGTTTGGAACTATGCATATCTGTTTCCGGCTCAGTTATCGCAACTCTCTTTCAATGGCTCTGCTTTAAACCATCAACCACCTACTGTAGCATTCGCTCAGAAGGTGCCCAACAATCGGACTCTGTCTCATGCTACAGTACTTGCACTGGAATTCTTATGTCTTCAAATTTCACCCACCTATACACATACAGTGTTGCAGTGCTGAGTTTAGAGTAATGCAAACAGTTTGCTATTTAATCTATTTGCAGACGTGCATCCCGCATAATAGTTTATCATGTGTCAAAACTGTATTCAATAATAATCAGGGAACAGGAATACATGACAGAGTTCTCTGTTCTCTATATACGATCATGTACTAACAGTATCCACAAAATTGGAGAATTGCTCTCTTTGCTGGCAAATAAATTTGAAACTAGAGAATTTAGGTGGTGCAATATCAAGCTGCAATTAAATTATGTTTTTTTAATTTTCAAGCAGCAGGAATATTTACTTGACAATTTAAGTTAACTGACTAAAGGTCACTTACCAGTCTTTTCATGACACAGTTGTGAATCACCATTTTGGAGAAAATCCTGTTCTTTTCAAAATTAATATTTACTATACTGTACATGTACATACATGTAGGCCCATATGTGTGCATATCACTTGATAAATAATAACGGCTGTGGCCTACATTCTAGATGTAAGCACAGTAGATATTCATTGTAGCTAAAGTCACAACGACGTGAAGTTGTCCTCTCTCAAGAATGGAACAGAGAGAGGACAACTTCACATTGCTATAGAGCATAGACCTATTGACACCTTAATCCCTTTAATGACATCGTTTTTGTTGGAGCACAGGTAAAAGCAGTATTGGCTGAAAGATGAGGCAAAAGGAAGCAGAAAATATTCTTGGTTTTTAAAATGATTAGTTAAAATTTTACTACTAAATTTGAAAAATTTAGGAAGGGTTAATGAGTATTTTGATGAAACAGGATGAAACAAGTAGTTTGTATTTTAGAACAGCAAAAAGCACCGGGTTGTACATGTACTAGTCTACTCGCTTGCAGAAAATAATGCCAACACTTCTAACCTACTCACTAGTGTAAAATCAGAGAATAGCAAGTATCAAGTCTGATGTATGATTACATTTGTACAATGTAGGCCTATAGTTTTATCAAACCTTACTGTTAAAAAGCAGCAGTCGTGTGTTACTTGCTTGATGACTGTTGAACTCTGTGGACTATTGATTTATTAATGTGTACCATGCATGTACACGTATATTTTAAACTGTACATTGCAGGAACGGCTGTATGTGAACATGCTAGAAGAATATTCGGCTGATGAATCTAAGGCTATGGTTAAAATATCAGAGTTTATTGGTTTGAGTAGCTCTAAGTATTCCAGTGGGAATGAAAAGGAGACTCAGGTGGTGAGAAATAAAGGAGCCAATCGGAAACCTGTTCATCAGAAAACGGTTGAACTTCTTGATAGATTCTATCAACCATTTAATAAGCGACTGGCAGAGATGTTAGGAGATGATAAGTGGTTATATACTAGAGTGTGATATACTGTACGTATGTGTGTGTAAAACCACTTGATATGAACCATAATATCATCCATACTTGTACCACTTGTGAATACACATGTACATGTATGACTTCTGACAGCAATAGCTGTTTACATGCTATACAGTATATGATTATTAGCAGAAATAAATGCAGAGTGGAGACAATCTAAATATTAACATTTTGCATGAAAAGACAACTCCTCATGAAATTATATAGAGGGTGCCATGGCTACTGGTTAGATTACTAAATTGTCAATTTAGTTAAATACAAAAGCAACTATGTGCATTAGCTTTCCTTTACAAGCACTATTCTCAAGATTAGCAATGCTATTATGATTGTACAGTAGCAAACACTTGCCAGAACATGCTATACCTGTCAAAAAAACCGCTGAAAACCTCGAGGTAGTGTTCAGATCATTTTTTCACAGATTTTTCCGGTGGAGAAATATGATTTGATTAAAGCACCAGTATCCTCATTAATTTCTCAGCTTGTTCGAAATAGAGCAAAACTTGCAATATATCAACACACATTATTCCAAATAATGTAGCTGAATTAAATACTCTTTAATATCCAGCTTCACATAATTATATAAAATATATGACACCGCTGACTAATGTTATAACGCTGTTGGAAATCTCTCATGTTATGAAGCTTGGAGGAACTAGGGAGGCATCATAGTGTTGTAATGGTTTTTGGTTTCTGGTATGGTCGTCCTAAGACACTCTCAAGTCCAAAGTGAAGTGCCTATGAGTGGTGCTAGGCCTTCTCATTACATGAAAGATTAACATGTACTAGTAGTCAGATAACTACCAAAGACGACCCACATGATCCCAAGTATATTCTTGTTTGCTATACGGAGAAAGAAAGTGATCCGACTTAGTAGGCAGCTCGTGTTGCAAGGTCGAGGACCTTAACAACTAGAATGACCTATCTATGAAGTGAAAGTCTCTGTATGTAAGTATAGATGTGTCTTTATTGAGATCCAAGCAAGAACTGAGACAACAAACATGAAAACAATGCCCTTTATATAGTAAGAAAACTTCCGGAGGAAGTTCCGGTAAAAAGGCCGAGGTAGTGTCGGGAAAAGACGACGTAGGTTCGTCCGAAAATTACACAAAAATAAGGCGGCCGGAAGCCCGATGGCCGACCCAAAATGGGTCGGGTTATTACATAAGATGCTTAGAATCATCTAAATCATATTATACAAAATGAGTATCAAGTAATTCGGAGAGGTCGGGCCTCTTTACATGGGTATAAAAACAGTACAATGTCGTAGTAATGCTATACACAGGTATGTAATTATCGAATGTATGGTTAGACATGCAATACAAGGCAAGTATGAGTATAAGAACAGCTAAGTGCAAGAGAATACGTGTTAGATGAGTAGTGCTGTGGCAACTACTAGGCACTTGGGGTGCTACAAGGTCCATCAGGGTGGCTGGAGTCGTATGTACAAATGTCCTGAACCATTACAGTATTCTGGAGGTGCCCCGTAAAACCTGAAGTCTGGAAAATAGTTTGAAGAATTATGGCTAAATTTACGAAGTTGTCCTCCCTACAAATCATAGAACTACCATGAAATAGCGGACAACTCCAAAGGAACTGTTGATTTGAAGTGATTATACTAAAGGTGATATTCATTTTCTATGAGAAAATACTAATCAGAACATAGTGCTAGTCTGTCTATTTAGTGTAACTACAAGTCTTGTTGGTGAACAATACCCATAGAAATTGCTTACAGTTCCAATGATATTGGAGCAATAGGCTGGCCTGGTTCAGCCCTACAATACCATCACAGAATCACTTCCGAATTGACTTCCTATGCTATTGATAGTCTAACTGCAGAATTCAGCTTTATCTGTGTCTGTGACAGTGCAGACCACTATTAGTGTCCAGCAACAGGTGTATTTATCAGGTGTATTTATTTATTCCACAATAATGTACTATTGGATTTTTTCTGCCCATCCGTACATCCCCTTGTCTTCTTTTACTGCAAATATTGTTTTTCCAGGCTGATCACAAACGATAATGATATTAGAATATTAACTTCTGGGGCACAATGTGTGGCTATGCCACCATCTTTAGTTATCCAGCAACTGTGTTGTTCAGCTTGCATAGGGAATCTGTGCTCTATGCAAGCTGAACAAGGTTGCCGCATAGCCAACAATGATAGCTTAGCCACCATCATAAATGCAGCATTCCATGAGCCCACCAACTGCTGCAAAGAGTAGAATCATTGCTGGTAGTTGTGTACAGTATAACATTTTTCACACTGACTATAGTCGGCGTGAAATATCAGTCACACATTCTACTCTTTACAGCAGTTGGTGGGGTCATGAGATGTTGCGTTTATGATAAAATCCAACAACTAAAGACTAGAAAGACGGTCTGCGGTCTGCTTCCTTCAATCAAGTTCGAGGTCGAAAATTGGTGTGATATATGAATATGTTACAATGCAGCCGGTCTAGGTCTTTGTTCCGGGTGGTGCTAGGACCTTGAGACCGTGTGTCATGTCTGCGTCGTCGGGGCAGATCTGATCATGATCTGATGGGTTGGGTGCATGACTAACCCACCCAGCAGTTTAGTGTTGGAACTCAGACTATGCTAGCAGCAGCAACCATCGCAGAACTGGGATTTATTATTATTATGTTGCTATGTTGCTAGTCCATATTTCGGCTCCAGTTGGTGTTAGAACCTTGGGGCGGGTCCCCAGCATTGCTCTGTGGGCAAAGCCCTAGCCTTAGCCCCTCCACCACTATTCAGGTTGGGGTGAGTTAGGCACTCACTCAACATGCCTGATAGGTGTCGAAACTCAGGCTATGCTGCATTAGGAAACCTTCCTACACCTGGAGTTATCTCCTTAGTACAATAGATCAAAACTCTTCATGGCATCCCTCTAACATGTCTGCACCACCAGAGGTCATTCATATCATGAGCACAAGTCATGGCCACACATCATGAATACATGCAAGCTAGGTAAGGTAATGCTGCAGAAAGACATGCAATGCAGACCAAACATGAGGGGCTTTATAGAGAATACCCAAATTGCGAGCGAAGTGAGCAAATTTTGCTGTGACACCTGTGTCACTGTAACAAGCACCATCACTGTGTATGTGTGCTGTGTTGTTTGGGTACAACAAATACATATTGAGTAAAATTGTCTGAATTATACGTGTAATTAGACTGCCAGATTTCTCAACTTGGAGGCCAGCTACTTCGGCTCACTCATATGAAATCAAATTCATTAATTAAACTATCAACAACATAGAACATGAAATAAACCAATAAAGTCGGAAAAGGTTCTAATCTCGTACATATATCACTGTGAACTGTCAACTCCCATGGAAATTTTAGATGTCTACCAAATAAACCATAAATTTACCAACTACCACCTTAGACGCTAGTGCTATATTTTGACACGTTTTTTTTCATGAAGCAATTTAATCATTTCAAAACCAGTAGTGACTCTGGAGTTACTTGCTCTCACACCGTAGTTCTATGGTTTATTGAGAAGACAACTCTATGAAATCTTGTTACAACAATAATAATAGTAATAATAATATCAGTGACTCTACAAACAGAGAATATTTAGATTCCCTCCTCTCTAATTACAGTGAACGAAATACATGTATGTCATTATTTATTGCCCAACATAATACATGTATTATAATGCAAATGTGGGAATAATATAATAACTTTCTTACTGCGTGATAT
The DNA here is from genome assembly GCA_935421135.1 of Bugulina stolonifera. NCBI lineage: Eukaryota > Metazoa > Bryozoa > Gymnolaemata > Cheilostomatida > Bugulidae > Bugulina > Bugulina stolonifera. The sequence goes on along the minus strand of OW285193.1, from coordinate 6,372,409 downwards.
GTGCTATGGGCATTTTAGGCACAATGTTGCATGTAAATAGTGACAATTAGTATATTTAAGAGTTGTCCACTCTTGCACACTTGAGTGAATATAACTCCGCATTAAAACTGATTGGCTGACTGTAGATAGGACAGGTATATATATATAGGAGAGGAGTACCTACACTGTAGAGTAGTCTCAGTAGAGAGATAGATAGACAGATACCTAGAGTAGACTGTGAAAATGAGGCATGAAGAGACAGCAGTATAAACTGTCGACATACATGTAGATAAGTCACACAGTGACCAGAGTGGACGACTACATAGACATTACACGTACATATTATACAAATGTATAAGCTAGTGAAAAACACGAAAATGAAAGAAAAACTACAAGATAGAAAACCAAATAAAAACTAATAAAACACTAAAACAAAAACACTAAAAACTAAACTACAACAGCGTGGAGCGTGTGGAGTGTAGGTGGATCGTATGCTACTCAGTAACTCATATCAATGCGTACTAAGGAGCAGGAATATATGTGGAAAAACTATCTCGTTGTAGATCTTAGAATAGAGTCGACACCGTCACATCCTAGACCACAGAACCAGAACCTATGGCACACAGCTTACTACATTGGAGATCAACGTGCTGACAAAAGGACCTACAGACAGCGTACTACCACTACATACTACGTGCAGCTGGTGAGTCCTAAGTACTTTGGCTCCAATTAAATGTTATAACTGACAATACCAAAACCCCCAATTTTAGTTACAACAACCAGTAGCATCAGTATTTGGTATATCCACCCCTATTTTTGATCACTGCTTCCGATCACCTGCACATCCTTTTGGTTAGGTTGCAGCAGTGTGCATAAGAAACTTTAGTCACCCATGTTTCTTTAAGCAGACACCTTAATTCTTCAATGGGCAATTGCCAGGTCAATTTGGCACCGTAACTTTCATTTTGGTGCAGAAAGTCTATTACCGTCTTGAACCAGTGGCAGGAGCTCCATTATGCATGCTAATACAGACCTATATGTATGTACCCATCATATGAAAAATTAGCTTTTGACACAGTTTCAGCAGGAAACATTGCAGTCTTCCGTTACGTGATAGAACTTCTTTGTACCAAAATTGCTATAGGCCCATTGAAAGAGCCATATCGGTGTGCACCCTAGGACATCCCAAGCGCTTCCTATCATGATGCTGTGTGATAGCTTGGTGCACTGTTATTGGTTGCTTCCAAAGTTGGCTATTATTTTCTCTCAGAATACTTCCCTTGGTACAAAACTAATATCTGACCTTGAGTAGTTGCAAGCAAGGTTACTTTTTTTACCCATTTTTGCGCTAGTTTTTAAACTACCTATTATATTTCTTTGCAACAACAAGATAATGGAGAGCATGAAAAGTCTCTTTCTGTATAACATTGCCCCATACCGTGGTGCAATAACGCAAAGTACAACATATATTGTATAAATATGTACATTGTAGTCACACTAAACTCTTGCAATGACTCCATATTGTACATTAAACAGCAATTTTTGGTGTGTTTTAGTTTTCTTCGCAGTGCTAGTGTACCTAGGGGCTTATCTTCAGGTTCACATGGATCAAACTGGTAAAATATTATTAACTCACAGACAAGCTAACTCCTGGCAGTCACACGGACTACCAGAAAAGTCACCAACTGTGAATTATCCAGATAGACAAGACCAGAACCTGGTACTGGAACACCAGACCACCGTCATTGGACGTTATAAACTAGGAAAGAGAGTTGTCTACTCTCCGATTACTGGTTGTAAACCACCACATCTATTGGAGGGATATTCAGGGAATCCATGTTGGAAATATGGTGATACTAAGTGAGTACCAGTCATATTAATTGTACCTCAACTCCAAAGTACATTACTTACTACAAGCGCATATAATACAAGTCCTACACTAGAATAAGTATTTTGCACGTTTTCTTCTTACCATTTAAATGAATTGGAATAATGCAGAAGATTTTTAACCATTAAATCAACCCAAGAAGTTATTTAGCTGAAAATCTTAAAATTTCAGAGACAGCAGTTTGGCAGCCTGAAGAACTTCTAAGGTAAAATAACAATTGAAGCACAAGCTGAATTAATGCCAAAAACATACACGTAAATGTTGTTTTTTGATTTATTAGTTTATCATCATTATTCAAATAGTGGTGATTATAATAAGGATTAAAATAAGGTACTAAAACATGGGGCTAATCAGATAGTTCGAAACTAGAGTTGTGACAGCCCCGTTCCAGAGGTTCGCCAACCACGGAAGGCCGAGACACGCAATCAGGGACACACGCTGTACCCACCCACTATGCGCCAAGCTCTCAGAGACGAGCGGCCAGGCGTCTCGTGAAGACCCCACCGGGGAGGCCCCATAGGTCCCATGCATGCTCAACAAATAGGTTAGCGGCAGTAAAATAAAAGACCTCTTTCCCATTTCCGAATTAACTTTGATTGATTTCAGTTGATTTTTCCAAGTCTTATGCGTAGTCATGGGGTGTACAGTCCCAATTAAATTAAGATTATGTTTGTTGGGGTAAATATGGTTTTTATAAAATATTATAAGCCTGTATCTGAAGATCATAGAAATAGGCATAATTTTAAACTCTTTAAGTCCGTGTGAAACATGCGAATTTGGCTGTTGACTTGAAATGATCCGCAATGATTTCTTCTGGTTGATTAAAGAAATCATTGTTAATCATGAATAGTAAAGTCAGTACAGACCTGGTATATTATATCATTAATCGTGTGCGTGAAGATATAACTGAAATGACATCTCTTACCACAAATACAGTACATTTTTGCTAAGACCAATGAATCCACATGTGCGCCATCTTCTATTACGATGAACTATGTATAGTAATTAAGACTAGACTAGACTAGACAGTGTACCGACTTACTGCATTTTATCATTTAAAAGTGTATGAGGAAACCACAATAATGTGAAGACTAGAGGTGTAGTTTGATTTTAGCAAAATATTTGAGACGATAATATTACCTTTACAGTGAATCAGTACGGGTGATGTGTGCACCTAAAGTAGTAATTCTAGGTGCACACAAGTGTGGAACTACCGATATGATGGAATCCATTAACAGTCATGAGCAAGGTATGGCTGTAGCCTTCGAGGCATATTATTCTCCGTCTTTAAGTGAGCCTTCATACTGTCCAACAGATTTCTATAGTATTGACCCCAACTGGACACACAGGTAAGTTACTGCAGAAATTCCTTCTAACCGAGACATTAAGTAAATTATTTAGAATATGTATTGACTATCCCCTATATATGGGTATACTAAAGTGACCATCAAATCGGAATAAAAGCATAAATTGAATTTAAACTTTTATTATACCGACCGCGGTCTAAATAGTGTAACGGAAGGATATTTGTAGCCAGCCACTGTACAATTTAAGAGTATAAAACAATAATAATTATATCTTTTTTTATCACTGCAAGTAGCTCGACATGTAGCTTTACGTGAGATTTTAGCCTAAGCAAAATTGTCTCTACGCTAATATTCTACCTAACTTTGTATGTTTATGACGGAGTTTCATGAATTCCACTATGTGCAGGTAAACATAGCGCAGTAAGATATTTAGGCGTATGTGTAAGATACAATGATTTGAGAACCACTGGATTTTTTCTGTTGTTTTAATATTTTGAAAAATGTAGAAAAGTATTTACCGTTTAATCTAAATGTAGCACTATGTTTAGGACAATTTCATCGGACAAGTTGAACATTTTATCTTATAAAAGTATAAATAGCGTCATCGAGCGAGCTGCAGCATGCACATTACAAGCCGTGTTATAACTTTTTCTCCAAATGATATCCAGTTCTACATTATAAATTTTGTGCACATGCATAGCCCCAGAATATAAACTAGGCCTGCAACGATGAATCGATAACGGTCCTCGATACGATTAATTTGCAGCATCTTCAATATCGATTCATTGCACTCAATTTTCGATTCTTGTTAAATATATACTTAGTCTTGGGAACCCCAAGTTATCACCATAGCATGGTGGCAGAGCGCTCGCTTTACAAATGTGTGGTCATGGGTTCGAATCTCAGTGAAGCACAATTTTTTCTAATAATTTTGTTGGCAATAAGTGGATAGCTATAAAATACATCATGTGCTAAGATGTATTACTAATATAAGTCTATAATTCTATAAATGCCCCAAACATACAATTTGTATTTGATATTCCACACAATTAGAAGGGTATGCTTCTGGAATCTACTCATTCTACTCTTTTTAGTGATTCTAAAATGGAATTATCAACTCAATTACTACAACTGACAGTGTTCTAAAATACTGTTGCGAAGAACTACTGCAACGTAAATGGTGCCAGGGTAAATGATTCAAATAAATAGCAACATTGATAGTTGTGCGCACTGTCTTCATTCACTGCTTGCTTGGGGTTACAGTAACACACTTGCCTATTGTTGTACTACATAGTTGCATTATTTCAGTAAAATTGTGAGATACTGTTATTGCTCTGATTGACCTCACTAGTGTATTTTCTATTAATTTTGCGCAATGAATCGAATCGAAAAAAATCGAAAAAGTTAATTGGCAGAATCGAAAAAATCGAAACAGTATTTTGTGAATCGTTGCAGGCCTAGTATAAACCCCAAAAATTCTCATTTATGGAGGAGACAATTCACAGCTCTTGGGGGTCCATTTGCACTCTATACTGAACCTCACTGTATCCCTGTAGTCAACTTTCTGACATACTGCCCTTGTAGAAAATGGTATATCAATGAAGCATCAAGAGGTCACACTACAGCTATTAGTAGTGCTGGTTGTTACAAACTGTTTAACATAGTAGAAGAGACTCCAGATCATTTCCTGGTTCGGAGTTGTGTTCAGATGTTTACATTCTACCAGAGTGATGAGACTAGATATATAATTACTCTGAGGAATCCTACAAGGAGGATGTTTTCTTTTTACTTTTACCTCCAACAAATGGTAAGTTGATGCAACCTGACACATTATTGGATTAGTTGTCTTACCAACTGGTAGTATACTCAGGGGGAGATGACTTTCCATGCTGTTGTATTCTGTTATCAAGTACTTGTTTAATGGGTGATGTAACTTATTAATCTCAAGTACTACATGGTTGTACACTTAGATGTTGGAAATGCCATTCGGGTACTTGACAGCGTTTTATTGAGTCGGTTTTCAAGATTTCAAAATAAGCCTGATTAATGAGCTTAGCCTTATTGCAGCCCATATGCTGTATAGTAGGCCTACATGTACATCAACTGGTGTAAGTTAGTTTAGTGCACATGTAGTACTGTAAGTACATGTGCACTAGACTAAGAATATTTATACTCCATTAGCAGCTATCATTTAGTTAAACCAGTTATACATGTACATTAATATTTGATAGGATCTCAGTATGTGCATTGTATAGTGTATGATAGCTGAGACCTCGCTGCCTATCAATATATTTGTTGCATACAAATTGTTCATTGTATGCCTTTTTCAATTTTCTAACTGCACTAACTCAGTGTTAAACTATACTGTACTAAAGGAAACCTCTAAAATTAGGAGTTGCATGCTAATTTGTTTAATGGGGGATTTATATAAAATGTAAAATAAACTTGTAGGCTGAACTGTGACGTGAAGTAGTGGTAAATGGATACCATATTATTACAATATTATGTGGAATTTCAGAGAATATGAGTAAGATGAATTATCTGCAGTGCAATTTTTAATACAGATACCAACATTTTTGGGCATTTTTATTGGGGCCTAGAAATATGATTTTGTAACCACGTTATTATAACACTTTAAGGAAAAATATGAAAATGTTACACAATTGGCCAACAAAAAGACTCCAGAGTCCATTGGCTATGACGTACTCCATCAGTTTGTGGAGAGAAGTCTGAAAGAGATTGAAGACTGCCTGAGGATTTATGGAGTTACTAAGTGTATCATTCTCTCATCAATATATCCATTCCAGAAAGCAGAAATAATTATAATCGATATGATAATAACTGGATGCTATTCTATTTTCTTGGAGGAGGTATACAAGTACATTCCCAAGGTAATGTATGCTTACTCTCACTTTATATGAATTACTACATACAGGTTGTGCCAGGCCAGGTCTCGTCTTGTTAGGTTTTTAAACTGGTGATGAGGAAGTTTGAATTCTTCAGAGGTCATTGTTTTTGGTATCGAAAATTAATTTTCAGTTTCTAACCATTTTGAAAGCTAGACTGTTGTAGTGTACTGCATCTATGGGCAATTGGTCACATTCATCACAATTAGTCTCATTGAAAGTGAAGACCTACAATGTGAAGACAAATAATTGGCAAAGATCCAGTTAACAGTCACTGTAACTAATAGCCAAAAACAGTTTAAGGGGCAGTATACATGTATGTTGCTGAATAACATTGCCAGAAAACTTTAGTATCAATTGAAAAATTCAAAATATTTCTCACTAAATTTTCAGTCAACACAAAAGTAATCTGGTATTACCTTTTGTTTACTTTCTATTTACTAATCTATATACACTGTACGTGTACATATTAATTTTGTACAGGTATTACAATATATTGTACTGTACATACATATGTACATGTAATTGTATATGAATTTGGTGATCTACACAGTAGTTCCACTACTCTGGCAGTGCTCATGTTGATGAAAATTTAGTGAATGATTTTATCAACAGACTAATACGTGGTGCTGGGTGGTTTAGACTCACACTTGAATTCCGTTTTTGTTGTATTTAGAACTAACTGAATGATACCTAACTTGGCTGTTATATTGTTTGCTTTATTTATTGTTAGTTTTATTCTAACTTTGAAAAATTAGATCAAATCTCTCATTTAATGTTCAATTTTGGAAGTTGTCACACTCTGCTTTTCACTATTAATGATGACGGCCATTATTATTTTGTTCAAAAAATTGTAACTATTTAATACTGACTAAATATAATTATATGTATAAGTACGAAGTATAAGTATGGAGCACTAGTTAAAAGTTAAAAAAATTATCACATGATTGCAACAATGGTTGCAGTAAAGTATAAAATGGCAAGGATGAAATGAAACTTTTTAAGTATTTCAAAAGGCGCAATATGCATGCAAACGTATGTTGCACCAGCTATTAGCGACTATGAGATGGATCATGCATGTGCAAGTGCATGTACTGTAGCTGTACTTTGAATATGAAATCTAAATCGAATTTAACCATTTGGTTTCAGTTTCTATTTGGAAATTTTGCGATTTTTTAATAAAGAGAAGATAATTTAGAAAACTGAATGTTTCCAAAACAATGCGCAGTTCTACTAATACACTTTACCAAAAGCAAAACGTTTCTAGCTATTCTATTTGTAGCAGAAATTTAAGCGGTACATTGTAAGTCATGCAAGTCTCACATGCATACATTTATTAGGCTGCAGAGTAATGAGCTTCAACATAAAATTTGTAGGAACGGCTGTATGTGAACATGCTAGAGGAATATGCAGCAGATGAATCTAAGGCTATGGTTAAAATATCAGATTTTATTGGTTTGAGTAGCTCTAAGTATGCTAGTGGGAATGACAAGGAGAGTCAGGTGGTGAGAAATAAAGGAGCCAATCAGAAACTTGTTCATAAGAAAACAGTTGGACTTCTTGATAAATTCTATCAACCATTTAATAAGCGACTGGCAGAGATGTTAGAAGATGATAAGTGGTTATATACTAGAGTGTGATATACTGTACGTATGTGTGTAAAACCACTTGATATGAACCATGATATCGCCTAACATGCATTTATATCATACTTGTACCACTTGTGAATACACATGTACATGTATGACTTCTGACAGCAATAGCTGTTTACACGCTATACAGTATATGTTTATTAGCAGCAATAAATGCAAAGTGGAGGCAATCTAAATAATAACATTTTGCATGAAAAGACAACTCCTCATCACTTGAAATGAAATTATATAGCACTATTCTCTAGATTAGCAATGCTATTATGATTGTAAAATAGCAAACACTTGCCAGAACATGCTATACCTGTCAAAAAAACCACTGAATACCTGAGGTTGATATCAGCACTCTTTTTCACAGATTTTTCCTGTGCAGAAATATGGTTTGATTAAAGCACCAGTGTCCTCATTAATTTCTCAGCTTGTTCGAAATAGAGCAAAACTTACGAAGTTGTCCTCCCAACAAATCGTAGTACTACCATGAAATAGCGAACAACTCCAAAGGAACTGTTGATTTGAAGTGGTTATACTAAAGGTGATATTCATTTTTCATGAAAAAATACTTGTCAGAATATAGTGCTAGTGGCCAAGGTGGTAGTCTGTCTATTTAGTGTATCTACAAGTCTTGCTGGTAAATAATATCCATAGAAATTGCTTACAGTGGAGCAATAGGCTGGTCTGGTCCAGCCCTACATTACGGTCACCAGATCAATTCTGAATTGACTTCCTATGCTATTGATAGTTTAAAGGTGGACTGTACTGAAAATTTCAGAATGTTTGTCGCCAAATTAACTATGTTAGTATTACTTGATACCTATACAAACATATCTAAACTGTTTTAGTAGTAGCTAATAGATGCTAAACTGCAAAAAAGTAACCCCAAAATTTCTAAAATAACCATAGTGATGTCAGCATTAGGAGTTATCTCCACCTAGTTATATGTCAATTCTCAAAACTTTTTCTTTGATTACCTCAACTCTGACACACTATATAGAAGCAATATTGAGTTCTCACAACTGTTTTATAAGAAATACAGTGTTCCTTCAATAAAACAGATGCCAGCAATTATAGTACTACGTTCTACATGTTCAACACACCAGTCTAATAAGTAGGCATGTTATTCATGAGATAAACAAGTAGCCTATTGACCAATCAAATTGCAAACTCAAAAGTCATTTGATAATTTTTTGCAACAATTTGTACTTTTTATTGTCTAGGAATATTAACTAGCATTTGTTCTACATACCCATTTTTTCGTTTTGTGATATTCCAAGTACAACAAGGATAAAATCTCAATTAAAATTTTCTGTTTATAATAACACAATGCCTGGTCTGGCATTCACTCCCTGCAATGATGTATTTCACTAGTTTTAGCAGAGCTGGGTACCATGATGACATCATAGAGCCCAGCTGTTATTGTGCTAACTGGTTCAGCTGCTACTAGGCTTTCTAATGGTGCATTCAGTTTATAACCTCAAAATTTCAGTACAGTCCACCTTTAACTGCTGAAGTCAACTCCATGTGAGTCTGTGACAGTGCAGACCACTATTATAGTGTCTGATTCTGGCAACAAGTGGAATGATCACTATTAAATACAAATAATGTACTATTTGACTGTTTCTGCCCATCCGTACATCCCCTTGTCCTCTTCTCTCTTGCCTACCCCCTCCCTTGCTTCTCCTGTCAATTGAGGTAAGTAGTTTATAGGCTATGCATGGACATGTGAAAACAACAAAGCATGCCAACAGGTATGGTATGGAATTTACAAGTGAAATCTAAAATAAATAGTATTTTAGCTAATAATTAACTTATTTGATTCATCAGTGCTGCATGTACATTGTAGATATCAGCTAGCCCTGACTACAATTAGTAATATGTGTTATTACAATATGGAGAACTTCAGTTTAGTTTCAGCGCTCACATTGCATTGTTACACCAATATTGTATTGTTGTTGTTATTGAACAATTATCAAAGTCAACCTCATGAAACCAGTGTGATATATTGATATAATATGTGATACAGATTATTGGGAAAACTACATCCTATTGTGATGAATTGTTGGTTTAGATGAGAACACAATAGACCCATCCTCACATTAAACAATACATATCTTTATCCTGAGATGTCGTATACGTGTGTGCTATACTGAGTGTAGTCAGCAATTAGACTTTGTGAAGGCTAAGATGAAGTTTAAGTTATATAAAGTATTGTTTATTCTACTCCCACTAATATTGCTCGTTTTTCTGGGTCCTCATCTCATGGCTGACGTTAATTGGGTGGATCAAACCTGGAAATCAACCAACCATTTCCAGCCGCTAAGGTATAGATTCCTGGAAAATCTGGATACACAAGACCAGAATCTACAGCACAAACCGGTTTCAAAGGATAGAAGCAACCATCCGATGCCAGAAAACCAGAACTCCACTATTTACGGTTATAAATTAGGAAAGAGACTTGTCTACTCTCCGGTCACTGGTTGCAAACCACCACAACTTTTAGAAGGATATTCAGGGACCCCTTGCTGGAAGAGAAAGGGTAAAGGTACTAAGTAAGTAGCTGATATTTACCTTAGTTAGCCTAATCGTTGATTCATACAGCGTTTTTGGGTGGATTTGATACGTTTTTTCCAGCTTTTATTCTATTCATGCTCCATACATTTACAACATTCCTTGAGCAGTGCAGTCCCTCTCTTAATCTTCCACACGCTATTGAATCGTGGTGAATCGTGGTGAACCATGGTGAACCGTGGTGAACCGTGGTGAACCGTGGTGAATTACAGGTACAAATTGTACTTCTTACACTGTTATAACCACTATCCACTATTTCCTCGTTACTCACAACCTCTGGTTGGAATAATTATTTATTATCAATAAGTTGCCAGTCACCAGCCATTGTACAATAAAGAAAGAATGCAGAAATACAATTATTTCTGTTGACCCCTATACAGGTGTTTTCCATCACTTGGCCCTGGGTTATGAGTATCCTCAAACTACCTTGAGTGTTTGGTGACGATCCATTAAGTAATTTCAACAAAAAGTTTCGGCGTTTAAAAACAAGAATAAAGGTTAACAAGTAAAACAAGGTCTTGTGCTGCCATGTGCATGTACATGTACATTCTAATCTCAGTAGCACTTGAGATAAAGACTAGTTCCGTTATCTCCCTAATCTACCGAATTATGATGTACATTTGTAGACTGTTATATTATTTACATGTGCACACTGTGCTACTTGCACATGCGGTGAAAACCAGTGTTACAAATGTGCATGTACATGTATATACAAAGAATAGTGGAAGGACAAATATGGCTCACTCAATGGTAATAACCTGTCTCTTAATATAGGCCTATTTTCATGGTTCCGAAATGGAATTTTTTTCATCCATGAGTTCTCTACTTACGAAGACTCCAGCATGTATGGTGGGAATATAGTTGGTTTATAATTATGGTATAAAGAAAGGGAGTCATATGTTCATAATAGTACGACCAGCACTTTCCTATCATTGGTTCATGTAAATAATTATACCCTGCAGAAAGGCGGGCACCTGGTATTCCTTGTAAAGCTACATCACATATTATACATATAATAATGTTTTAGAGGTTCTACGCCGGTTATCTGTGCTCCTAAAGTTGTTGTGTTGGGTGCTCCCAAGTGTGGAACCACAGACATCAGATGGTCATTGAATAGCAATGAAGCAGCTCTAGATGTCTCTTATGACCCATATAACACTGAGCCTATCACCAAGACATCGTACTGCCCTACGGAGTTATACTATGGACACACTTGGAACTCTAAGAGGAAACAGTGAGTCAGCCAAATTTCATTTTAAATTATCAAACAAAATAGGTTTTGACATGCTGCATGCTCCATGTTACATGTTAGAGTATAATTATTATCATTCAGGTAATGGCTAAATATATTATGAGCAACTGATCATAGTTAGAAGTTGTCCTCTCTCAAATCACCAAATATTTTGGTTCTGTAACTATAGTTATAGTCACTGCTACATTTTTAGCAAAGCTGGTACCCTTTGAAAACTCCATTTCAATTGCTATCTCTTTGGTGTTTGGAAATACTAGTGAACCTCTTCAGCTTTTTAGGGATAATTTTGGTGGTTTTGGTAAATAGATGGAAGCTGATTGGTTAGCCATACAGTTATTGCTACATGAATTCCAGCAACAACTGCATGGCCAGTGAGAATGCTCAATATTTAATCCTAGCCATCTGAAGTGGGAACCTCACCAACCCTGATACTTTAAATTTTTTTAATTGATAGAAATAATATTATTTATTGGTTAATCCGGTAATTATTGTTATCTATAACTTATTCATTATAAAAGTAACAAAACCATTTTAGGCTTGGAATTGCCCTCTCTCTGTGTTATCTAACATTGATATGCAGCTCAATTAACTTCCCGCTCAATCAGATACATTAGTGATCTTAGAGTCCTTTTGGGACTACTGGAGTGATTTGAGACTTGAAATCGATTCGACGCACATGCACAGTATAAATTATATATATAATGATATTTCATTCATCATCAATGTCATCATTAGGAAGAAAGTAAATTACGTCGGACGTTGAAAAATAGGATGTGTGTGCATATTACGAATATGCACAAAATAGTACATTCCTATAGCTGTAACCATGACTTAAATGGGTTACCATGGGCTGCAATAGCTTGTAAGTTATACTCTGTAGCTTTTTTAGATTTTATGGTTTCATAGGTTTGACTGGTCACTCATCAGTGACCAGTCAAACCTACTACATGTATTTAGGTTTGTCTCTATGGCATCGAAAGGAGGGGTAACCGTCGCAAGTAGCGGAGAGTGCGTCAGCTTGATCAGAATGGTAGAAGAGGCTCCAGATCACTACCTGGTTAGGAGTTGTGTCCAGATGTTGACATTCTACCAGAGTGATGAGACCAGATACATAATTACTCTGAGAAATCCGACAGGCAGAATGCTATCTCATTACTTCTATCTCCAACGAACAGTGAGTTGATAGAATCTTGAATGTCTTAATGTACGTAAACATACACTCCTGTTTACACAATGGTATGGTTGCATCACAATATTTTTGACAGGCCGAGGCTGCAAATCAAAGTGATAAGAGAGCTGCCAACTTACGTTGTAGGATGACAAAGTTTAGTGAAACATATCATTGCTAGCTCATTGTACAGCCTAAGGTATTAAAATAATCTAGCTTTTAAGGAATTCACAAGGACTCAAGACGAATACTACATGTACATGTACTAAAATATGTTCAATATTATTCCAGAATAGATTAAACATAGAAAAACTAAAAGGTCTGGAGACTCCAGAGTCCATCGGTTATGACGTATTTCATCAGTTAGTGGAGAGTACTCTAAAGGAGATTGAAGAGTGCCTCAGAGTTTATGGAGTTACAAAATGCATCCTCTGCTACAAATCGCACCCTTTCCAAACACCAATCACCATTGTACGAATGATATTATTTGGATGTTATTCTGTATTTGTGGAGGAAGTTGTCAAGTTTATTTCCAAGGTGAGTACATGGGTAGGCTGTCTGGTTGGTGATTGAATGACTATGTTGAACACAGAATGAGACTGACTGTGACTAAAGATACAACGGGCTTACACCTCGAGTCTATAAAGTTGCAACAGTAGCCAACCCAATTGTTAACTCTCCGAAGAGGTCATTCTACTGCTTGTTCTGTCTTCTGCTGTAAAGACAGTTTATTATCTTCATATATGGAGGTAATACAGCAGAGAGCAAACAAAAGAACTATATATTTTAAACTTAGAACATCAACCTCTGGGAGAGCTACTGCTAAAAAGATTGAACACAAAAAGTCAAAGTAGTGATGAGTGGCCACCATAGTCTCCTAGTCAACTATGTACTAGTTTTTTTCAAATCACTTTAAACACAGTGTGACTAATACTTGGATTTATGAAAAGTTTGCATGCACAATGCAGGCGATAGTCTCCAAGTACAACAGTCATCCAATCAATTCTTGCTACATACATGTATACTCTCACCTTTACTGCTTGATACAGTCAAACACCTAGCGTTCACCTAGTAAGACATTACCAACCGCCTTAATTTTCATTAAAAAGAAAAAATTGTTTAGGACACTATTTTGGTTGAAGACAGTGCATTAGAACTCTGAAGACTTAATGCATCATACACAATGGCTAAAGGCTTGCTGTTAGCAGTGTAAGCAGTTTGTAATCATGTCCACAATGTGGTTTCAAATTTGCTTCTAACATACCCTTTTGCCTAGTTAGAAAATTGCATGTATGTAGTGTTTCATCAAACCTTGAGTGAAGTAGGGAACAGACGTGGCCTAGCGATTAGAGAACTAGATTTGCTTGTGAGAGGTCAAAGTTCGACTCATGTAAAGGTCATTGATGGTTTTAAGAAGGGCATCCCGTCTTATAATGCTTCTGTGTTAACTACTGATAACAAAAGATGCTGACCACTTTAGACCATTGCTGTCTTACCTGAGATTAATAACAAGAAGTAAAACTGGAAATTTTGTCTTATGTGCATGTTCTTCCCGAGTATACCAGCTATGTTCTGCTTGTTCAGTGAATGTTGAAAGTTGTGGTCTTTTTTTATCAATGCACGTAAATATTTAAATCTAAATTTTAGGAACGGCTGTATATAAACATGCTAGAAGAGTATTCAACTGATGAATCTAAGGCTATGATGAAGCTATCAGAGTTTATTGGTTTGAATAGCTCTAAGTATTCCAGTGGGAATGACAAGGAAAGTCAGGTGGTGAGAAATCAAGGACCGAGTCAGAAACCTGTTTATAAGAAAACAGTTGAACTTCTTGATAAATTCTATCAACCATTTAATCAGCGACTGGCAGCGATGCTGGGTGATGACAAGTGGTTATACAATAAAGAGTGATCTACCGTCCTCAAATTCACATAAGCCGTCTTGTTTTGGACAATTTATATACATCATACAAATTCATCCCAATAAAAGTACTCTTGTTAGACCTGATTCTAAAGGCTCGTCTACACGAGAGGCCGATTGTTCTTATTCGGCCTAGTTCTAGAGCAAATCGGTGCGCCATTTGTTTGGCTATGCAAAGACTAACATGTTGGTCTTTTCGGTCCATGGCATCAAAGAGTGCTGTTGTCATTGGTTAATAATAGATACAACAATTCCAATTACATAATTTATTAGAAATCAGCTTTGGTTATTGGTTGGATATCAATCAAGGCAACTGGTAAACTGGTACTATGCATTGCTTATAGAGGCGTGCCATCGAATAACAAAGTTGCTTCGCCGAAGCTCGCAGCCTCTCGTGTATCAGTTGGTTTATCATGAGGTGTTGCTTCACTTATATCGCCGTGTTGTTAGCCCTATAGCATATTAACTGTACTTACTTATCCGATGTACAATGTATATATATACATGTACATAATCTATCTATGGCTTAAGTTCTTGCATGTGGTTTCAATGATCTGGTCCTCTAACAAGTATAAAAAGAGATATTGATGAGAACAAGAGTCTTGATTCAAATTTAAACATCCAACATTGTAACGAATGGATACGGCTGGAATGCTAACTGTAAGACTATCAAAGATATGCACAAAAAGCAGATCTGTTAGAAAAGCACAGTCATGTGCATGTATTTGGTAAAACAATACAACTGTCAAAAGCGAAAGAAATAACTAAAATTAGCATAGTGGTTTTCAATCAATCAAAAGAAGACAACTCAGGAAGATTACACAGCCTTTGGGCTTTTCTCTACTTTAAAAATCAATTTGACCTAGGTAAATGAATTTTGTAAGCTATCGGCTTCCAAGCCCTTATTGTAAGATTCCTGTGCGTGTGGAAAAAATTGGCAGGCACTTCGTTTGGAACCTTTGTTCATATGTATCTTAATTATATGTAGCTCAAAAACTTTTGAACTGCGCCACGGTAAATACTGTTATTTACAGAGTGATCACAACAATCTTATTAGAATGCAAGCGAACTACAGAGATGCTGCGTAGTCAACAATGATGGCATTTTCACACTGACTATAGTCAGTGTGAAATCATGACTGATATTTCACACTGACTATAGTCAGTGTGAAATATCAGTCATGATTTTACACTTTTACAGTAGTTGGTGGGATCATGAGATGCTGCATTTATGATACAATCATATAACTAAAGTCGAGACGGTATGCGGACGGTATGCGGACGGTATGCGGACGGTATGCGGACGGTATGCGGACGGTATGCGGACGGTATGCGGACGGTATGCGGACGGTATGCGGTCTGCATCCTTCAGTCAAATTTGAGGTCGCAATTAGGGATCTTAGGCAACGCTGACGGGGAGGAGCCATATTCTTAGGCCTTTCACCACAACCTAGGGTTGGGGTGAGTTAGGCACCCACTCCACATGCCTGATATGTGTTGAAACTCAGGCTTTGCTGAATTGGAAAACCTTCCTACACCTGGAATTGTCTCATCAATGCAAATGTTGAAAGGGAACAACTCCACAAAATCATTTTAACTTAACAACACAGAGTACATGAAACATGATAAGAAGCAGGGTTTACCTGTTACATATCACCGGTGTGGGAGTCAAATTATTGTGAATTAATTAAATGCTAAAAATAAAATTGCATAGCCACTTTTTATAATATTATAATATGCATAGCTGTAACCTGTAGGGTGCTATAGGGCAACGCGTTCAAGTCTCTATTCATTTACCCGGAGTGTGGCTCCTGTAGTTCATATAAGATGGCTGTTATATATACATGTATACATGCAGGAGATCAGAGGGCACAACGGCACTAATAAAACTAAGTATGTTTACAGATTATTTCAGGGAGTTTTAGAGCAAACTTTATGAATACCATACGATTCTATCCTACAGACGAATACATAACATAAGCAACATAGACAACATATAATCACATGAGAAGCGTTACCAACTGTAGGGCTACAATGCTAGTGTACTTAATTATTTAAAGTTGTCTTCTCAATAGATCATAGGTGAGAAAGCAACTCCTGAAAACCTCACATTTCAAACACGCAAGGATTTTCTATCTATAAATTCTGAGCAATCAATGAACTTGATGCATACATGTATATGACTTATGCAGTCTATTTCATGTCTTGTGGACGCAGCATACAAGAACTTATGTATGGAATACTTTTACACTGATGTATGTACGATGTATCTACACATAGCTTGTCATATATCCAGATATAACTTGTCATATATTCAGATATCACTTGTCATATATTCAGATATAACTTGTCATATATCCAGATATCACTTGTCATATATCCAGATATAACTTGTCATATATTCAGATATCACTTGTCATATATCCAGATATCACTTGTCATATATTCAGGTATAACTTGTCATATATCCAGATATCACTTGTCATTTATCCAAATATAACTTGTCATATATTCAGATATCACTTGTCATATATCCAGATATCACTTGTCATATATCCACACATTATTTGTCATATATCCACATCACTTCCGGTAAGGTAGAATAGCCTATCAGCACTAAGTATTGCACAGTAATATAAAAGGTACGACGTCAGACCCCTTTAGGGTTGATCATGTTCAGAAAAACAGGTATAATAATGTAGATATATAAAAGGTGTGATTGTAACTACGTATATTTAGAGGGGCGTCGGCCCTATAAAACCAGATACACAGGTAAGATTTGCTTTAACTACAAAATGAGTTACAATCAATATTAAGTTCGATGCACAATACAAGGTAGTTATAAACAATATAATGATTGGTATGCACATGGTGCGACAGGATACATAATTACAAGAGTAATTAGGCAATGTATGGCAAGAATACAAGTATGAAATGAGGAAGACAACACTGTCAAGGCACTAGAGTGCATTGTTTGATCAGTGCAGGTTGAGGCTAATAATGTCAGTAAAAGGAACGTCCTGCCTCACCACAATACTTGTTAGGACAGTCAATGTACAATGTAAATATAGCCCAACTATTTTGAGTTGTCCTCTCAAAAAATATAAAACTACTGTGAAAGAGAAGACAACTCTATAGTCACTATTAGCTTTAACTGCTCACTACAAACTGTGACTGTAAATAGCAAATAAAAGTACTAGCCAGAACAACCCATACAAATAAATCAAAGTTGCACGGAGTTGTCTTACCATACCTTATGACTACTGTGTAAGAGCAGATAATCCCGAGACGCTATTGATTTTTAAACAGTTTAGCTACTTCATGGGAAAATATTTTTTTTGTCAAAAAATATAGAGTTAGCCTCGAAGGTGGTTGTCTGTCTATTGCAGTGCTTCCATAAAGGTTTATTTTGTTAACCTCTAAATGCTCCATGGAAGTTACTAACACTATTCTATTGTATTAGAACAGTCCGCTACCTTCTTGGTCCAGACCTGCACTACCACCAGGGATCAATTCAGAATTTATGCTCTATGCTACTAATAGTTTGACTGCTGTACCTCCCTCCATGTGAGCTTTTTACAGTAGCTAGCCCTCTCAACTGCTGCAGGTTCTACTCCTAGCCCGGTCTAGCTGTAGGAGTCACACTCACACCTCTGCGTCTCCTAGGGCTTTGATAGTTACCCTCGGGCCCGGGAGTCTCTTTGCGTCACCCCACTACCTTACCGTGTGTTTACTTGGCCTTGCTCTCTCTCCCACTCTCTCTCTCTCTCTCTCACACACTCTAGCCCCAGTCCTCTTGCTTGGTCAGCCAGTTCCTCTCCCTGGTACTCTAGCCTGTGTATTGCCTGCTGTACACTGCATGTTGTACGACTGCACCTCAGCTACTCAGCCGGACACAAAAATATACTCTCCCCCTCCCTACTTCGCTTCCAAGCCCCGCCCCTCACCTCCTTCCCAAGCCATACTCCTCACCTCCTTCCCAAGCCATACTCCTCAACTCCTTCCCAAGCCATACTCCTTACCTCCTCCCCAAGCCCCACCCCTTGCCTCCTTCCCAAGCCCCACCCTTTAACTCCCAAAAAGTTTCAGGCTTCATACACCATGGTTGAAAGTTCCTCAATTTACATTACCTCATTGTTAGCAGCGTAAGCAGTTGACTATCATGTCTACAATGTGGTTGCATACTTGCCTCCAACATACTATTTTGCCTAGTTATAAAATTGCATTCAAAAATGGTATTTACATTACATAAATTATATAATATAGCGTTTTATTAAACCTTTTCTCTTCCAAAGTACGTAGCAGCCATGGCCTAGTGATTAGAGAATTGGATTTTTATGTGGGAGATCCAAGTTACGTAGAGGACATTGATGGTGTTAGGAAGGGCATCCCACGTATGATGTTCCTGTGCTACCTGGCCACTAAAAATGCTGACAACTATAGCTAGCATTATATCATTGAATAAAATAAATTGTTTTTGCTGCAGATTGCTATCTATAAAACTTGCACATGGAATATCCAAATATGCCTATTATATTATGTAATTATAACCATCGCAGCTGGAGGGGCCATCAGACTACATGAATTAAATAGATCAAAAAACTTTAAGGTCCAACATCGGGAGGGACAATGGGCAAAGGATTGCAATGTAGGAATCGCAACTGATGCTTAGATATGAAAATACATTACAAGTCGGCCCTAGGCCTTGCGTAAACATACATACAATTATGCACAACTGGCTATAAAATTACCAAGGCTGATGCATTAAATTTGAATGCATGCATAATACAATATATTACAAATCATTTAACTATGAGATTTACACAAAGAACATGTTATCTAATTGCTATTGAACTGCACTACTAGAAAAAGTTGCTACCATGTTTATGACATGCATGTACATTGTACATCATAAAAAAATCTACTACATTAAAACAAAGAAATCTACATGTATTTTCGCTGCTTTGCTTAAAATGACATTGTAGCAAGTAGCAAGTTTTCATCAAACGAAGTATTACTGCAACTATCATTAAACT
This sequence comes from Bugulina stolonifera, assembly GCA_935421135.1. Taxonomy (NCBI): domain Eukaryota; kingdom Metazoa; phylum Bryozoa; class Gymnolaemata; order Cheilostomatida; family Bugulidae; genus Bugulina; species Bugulina stolonifera. The sequence goes on along the minus strand of OW285193.1, from coordinate 6,352,740 downwards.
AAGTCTATCATTATTTTACAATGTACATATTAAATTAAAAACTAGGACAGATTCTTCTAGACCTTCCTGGGTTCCAAGTAAGAGGGCATATAACAGCTGTATTATAACCATGTATACAATCAATGTACGTAATGTTGTATAATTATTTCCTTTCCCAAAATAACAAAAATTCAAAAACTAACAAAAAGCTCTGCAAACCTCTATTATCTGAGATATAGCCATTTATCATCATTCAAAATGGCCGCCAGGCGTTTATTGAATGGCTGATAAAATCTGTCTAAGAGTCGAATAGTTTTATTATAAACCGGATTTTTACTAGCACCCTTGTTCATCGCTCCTCTATGTTGATTGGTCACATCTTTGTGGGCATTAGATGACTCCAAACCAAGAAATTCATAAATGTTACTCATGGCTTTAGATTTGTCTTCTGCATATTCTTCCAGCATGACAATATGAAGCTGACTCTATCAACATAAACACCTACATCTGCAGGTTACAATTATAAATGGTAAGCAGAGAATGAGAAAACATTTCTATAAAAGTCACTATTATGTAGATCTCTTTATAGGAAGGAGTAGATCTTGAAAGCCATCTTAGCCCCCAATCTTTGAACCAATGAAACTGAAATTGTCCAGAACCCAAAGTTACGTGCAATTGTAGGGACGGCTTGTAAACAACACGTACTTGATATACAACAGAGAGAATTACCTTTGGTATAAATTTCAGTAGCTCCTGTACATATACTGAGTAGCAGCCAATCAAAACCATCCTAGCAATGTCTGGAATGTTGTATCTGTCCTGCTGATTTGCTAATAGACACGTTGACACGCCTTCTGCTACCAGACAAGCCCGAACATCAGCTAACACATCAGCAATGACAGTGTGGAAAAAATTATTCCCAATAGCATCTGGTGAACGAATTCCAGCAAACATTGGTATGTGCCTGTATCTATTCTACAAACACCGCAATAGTACAGCAATAAACGACAAACCACCAAGATATGGGAGCAGTTCTGAAATTCAATGAATCATTATTTACTATTACATGTATATGACAATAAAGATACCGAACAAGTATGAGTCCCATGCACAGGATGTTATCTCGCCACGCTTAATCTTAAAAGATTTCAAACAACCTAAGGCTGTGAGAAGAAGGATGGTACGATTGTCCCCCCTCCACACTTGCCATGCGGAGGATCTCCGTTACTCCAATAGACTAAAGCGACTATATGGTGAGAACACTTACTATGCGAAGAAAATAGAAATAGTGAGATATTAGTCTATCCGTTGGGTGCCTGAGGGAGAGTAGATATCTGGTGGCGTCAGTGTTCATAAAATGTATGAGTTGTACAACACTCCTGATCTCGTAGTGAGTGTCGTTCTCCTTCACCATTCCTCCTCTCATAAAGCACCCTCCACAAATATTACCCACAAGTCTGTGTGACAGAGCATCTTTGCTAAACCTGAGTAACATGGTTGAACATACATGTGGAGCCAGGCTTATCCCATACACATGAATTACATCTACAATCTACATCATGTAAAAATAGATCGCACACATACATGTACGTGGACATAAAAATGTGACAGTTTAGCACAATTGATGATGCTGCGCTGTAGCATGCATGTAGCTCATACAATGGCGTCTTGTAGCTAGCTTAGGGTAATGCTTAGCATAGTGTAGCATACCTACAATTAGGCCTGCAACGATGAATCGATAACGATTCTCGATACGATTAATTTGCAGTATTTTCAATATCGATTCATTGCACTCAATTTTCGATTCTTGTTAAATATACACTTAGTCTTGGTAATCCTAAGTTATCACCATAGCATGGTGGCAGAGCGCGATCGCTTTACAAACGTGTGGTCATGAGAACGAGTCTCAGTGAAGCGCAATTTTTTCTAGTAATTTTGTTGGCAATAAGTGGATAGCTATAAAATACATCATGTGCTAAGATGTATTACTAATATAAGTCTATAATTATATAAATGCCCCAAACGTGCAATTTGTATTTGATATTCCACACAATTAGAAGGGTATGCTTCTGGAATCTACTCATTCTACTCTTTTTAGTGATTCTAAAATAGAATTATTAACTCAACTACTACAACTGACAGTGTTCTAAAATACTGTTGCAAAAAACTGCTGCAACGTAAATGGAATCGAATCGAAAAAATCGAAAAAGTTAGTTGGCAGAATCGAAAAAATTGAAACAGTATTTTGTGAATCGTTGCAGGCCTACCTACAATGTACTGTACATTCTCATGTATCCTTATTGTATTATTGTACTACGCATATGTTTCTGTATCTTTATAATATTGTATAGTATCAGCCTGTACCCGGGATATGCAACAAGTGCATCACGTAAATATTCTGACGGTGTACATTAAATTGATAGGGATTGGTAGTAAATACAACACATAGATTCTAGCTGTACTTACTTCTGCGTGTACTGACGGTAGTGAGGTGCTTCATACAGGTCTGTAGGACAATAGCTACTATTGGTGAATGCCTTGTCATTAAAGTATAGTTCCAAATAATTTGTAGCTAGTACATTATTCATACTATGTCTAATGTCTGTGGTCCCGCACTTGTGAACACCCAGCATTACAACTCTTGGTGCACAGGCTACAGTGGACTCTCTGCAACAATACAAAGGCACAGAATGCACAGTTACGTAGATATTGAGTTGATGCAGGGCATGCCCTACCATTGGAATAAAATTACCTAACTATCCATCTTTATTTTAAAGATTATTGTTTGAGCTAAAATTATCATCTCAAGTTTCCCTGTATCACAGAGAACCTTAACTTGGAGCTAATGAAAAAATTTAAGATGGGCATGTAAATATAATAATCCCAATGCTTGCAGGTGCAATGTGCTCAGACTTTGACTATTTGACTAGCAGCTTTAATACAGCTTAGCTTCTAGAGCAATATAAATAATTCGCTCAAAACACTCCCACTATCACTTATCGGTAGTGACGATTCTATCATTTCATAAAAGCTATGAATAAAAATTTATTGTAAAAAGGACATCCCTATTCCATTTTGCATGCAAAGTAAGTTCACAATACTAGTTTCATAATTATCATATACTCACAAATCGGAACTGTTATATTTCCAGCAAGGGGCACCTGTATATTCTGGTAATAGCACAGGTGGTTTGCAGGTGGTTATCGGGGCATAGGCTACTTCTTTACCTTCTTTGTATAGCCTTGCTAAGTCATCAATATCAGCTCCTAAGCTATGTGTTGAACCTGATATATTTTTGTTTATTTTGCTACTATATTGACTTTGGTTTTCAGAGTGATACTCTCGCAGCTGAAGCTCTTTCCGAGTTTGAATAATTGTCTTGGCTTCATCAACAACATTTTTCAGACGGTTTCCATCTCGGTCTTTGTTGAAGAGTAAGGAGCTATTAACTGTTTGATAGTTTACACGTGACCATCTAGTAATTATGCCTGGAGAATCATCAGCGCTGTCTCCAATGGTGGCCGGTTTTTGTTCAGCTAGAGAAATGTAAGACCGCAGCAAATAGTCTCGATCACCGGATATATAGCTACTGTGGTGATCATTATCCCTATACCACCAGATTGCTAGAGTACAGCCCAATATGATACAGACCAGCTTTGCATAACTCACAGCGTAGATTCTCTTATTATAACAAACCCAGTACTGTAATACAAAGAACAAGCCATAAATAAATTACCATTATACATTGATATCTACAGTTCTATTCTGCCAAACGATACAATAACGAGTAACCAACGGATGCGTTAAATGTACTAATGTTATCTTTTGATATTTGTGCTATCTGTCCTACTTTTTGTTCTTCTCCAAGCGTTGCTAGGTATCGCTCGATTCTGAACTACTCTGAACCTCATATCTCATATTCCATAGCCTGTTTGAAGGTGAGAGTTTACAGGAAATGCACCATATTGTTTCCAGTTACAGTTGGCAAAAGCAACTAGCTACGGTGGTTACGCAACATGGTTAGCATTTTTTACAGAAATACAACCACACAAATTAAAGGCCGGCTATCACTAAAAAAAAGTAGCAAAACTGATTGTAAGGTCAACAGGATGTTGTGTCACAGAGGTCTGTTATAAGCAGTTGAAGCAGTCAAAGGTAGACAACTCCAGAACTGTCCTTACAAACAACATAATATAAACCTTTAGTGTTCACAAGTCTTATTACACGTAATTGTGACAGTAACAGTGAGACTCTTGAGGATCTATCCCAGCACTATTTACAGTATATATACATGTACATGTAGCCTAAATGCATACAGCATGACCACTTAATTAATGAACTTGGGCAATATAAACTATAAAAACACCGCCTCAAAATCACAAAGAATCCGCAAGTAATAATATTATTTTTATATAATATGAAGTCAGATTACCTTACTCATTGTGACACTTCCAGCAAAGTCATTACTAAACAATTCCACTCTAGCCTATGGCAGCTCAGGTAATATCATTGCATATTCAGTATATATTCAGTATAATATGATTATGCTGTTTATCTCTATTGTTATCAACTAGTGAATTTCTATTGATTTCCATGTATTCCTTTTCATAATTCCCTTCTTAAGTTATTCAATTGTTTTGTGATAATGCAGAGCTATTGTACTTATTCTATGGAAATAGAAACAAACACACAAGCCTTGTGTCAGTTCATACGCTAACTTATAATATATCTACATGTACATAACATGCCAAGATGAATCCATGCAGTAGAGATCGCACATGCCAACACGATAATATGCTATGTATGATTATTGTACTATATAAGTATGAATATGGGAGCTGACACAATACTGTCAGTGGAGAGGGCCATATCACTGGTAATCACTCAAATTATTATAATTATACAATCATGTAGTTGTGCTCTCTCGGTTGCCATTGAATCAAGGAGAGGGCAACTTCTAGTATTGGTGATCAATTATCAATAAATTGTCATTTACTACAATAATGTCTTAGAATGCTGCATATGTATTACGTATCGCTATTATATGATGTAATCAAAACTGGTGGTAATGAAGAAATAGTATGGTACATGATTAGTACATCTTATGAATTATTAAAGAGGCATTGATCTTTGATTTTGTGCTGCTTATCTGGTCAAAGTTTGCAGCAATAGTGCATGTGGATTTGTGTTCTCTTGGTGATAACTATTCAGAAGAATTTACTGCTGATACACACACATATGCAAAATAATAATAATAACAATAATAAAGATGCTCAACGTTCTCCATCTTGTAAAGTTGAAGATTTTATTGAAGGCAAAACCCAAAGTTCACCCTTAGTCTTATCACATTGCCTTCGTGAGTTGTAAAATGTTTGCATCACTTTTTATAGCAGGTAAAAAATTCGGCCAGCACATTGTATTTATAGCATAGCTACATGTACATTTATATAGCATATTACATTCCATTTTTTGTAGTGCTACCATGACATAACATCTATGCATATATATACCATTCACTTTAATAGTTATAATTTAGACATGCACAACATAACTAATTGCAAGGAAGTACAACATGTAGAATCGTAGACCTTTTGGAGAATGGGAAAGTAGTGTCGTATATGCACATAATGTACATGTACATGTATGTAAAAACAGTCGGAATTCAGCACTGTAGCATCCAATGACCTGTCCAATCATACGGTTAGGTTCATTACCTCAAATCAAGTAAGCATATGAACTCAATTCTAAATAGGCCTACATAAGGTCTGTAAGATTAATTTCACCTAAAAGAATCTAAAAAGAATTGTCATTCTGTTTTGGTATCGGCACGTAATCAGCTTGTAAATTGTCACGTTCATTTCCACGTTGAATCAGTTTCCTGCTATTTTGTTCTACCCTGATTACCTTTTGCAGGCTACGTGATAGAATAACTATCGCAACAATACATGATACAGTGCCGATGGTGAACATTGACTCTTGGGTTTGAAGCAGAGTGAGGGTAGACATAGCTGCCGACTCCGCTACACAGGATTCTGGGTAATGAGAGCATTGAAGTTTTACTTGAGAAATACCTGTAATGTTACATAACTTTTTAAGTATGGCAGTGTTATAAAACAACATTAGCATTTAGTGATGCCCCTATAAGTACAACATGGAGCATCTCTATTTTACTTTTACACAACAGAGTTAGATAACTGTATACAAAAGATTGTCAGCATCCATTCTATTTTTTTAATTCAGCCATCAAGCCAGATTTTACCATGTTTGTGATCTACAATTACATACAATACGCAATTGGAATTGGTGTGTTAAAGCACCCACAGACATACGTAGGTGTAATCATTCATGCTATACAAAACGCAGCTGCAAGTTTCTCATTGCTGCAGCCAAGCACCGATTTCTATGTGTCATACATTCTTCAAGTACACATTTGGAACATGTTAATGGGAGTTATCACCACATGAACATTACTTACCATAGGCACACTGCCACATGAGGAATACCAGGGTCAGACAATTCATGCTACTTGCTATTAGAGACAAAATGGCCGACATGTGAGTCTTCCTGCATATCGCTACTGCACTGACTAGCCCTCCTAGGAATTGGCACAAACCTGAGATAAAATAGAACTGAGTTGAGCAGTTTAAGCTAATCTAGTGTGCTAATGTTTCGTATTTATTTTTGTAATAATATTATTTCCATTTACCATTTTGAGCAAAAGAAATCAATTATACAGCTCTCCAAAGTAACAATGATTATAAATTACCATTTCTGGTTTACCTTTGACTGCTACCTCTTCATGGAGGAGACTGAAGGCTCCCGGAGTTCCAGGAGATTCTCTCTTTATGATGACAAGTTCTACAGCTACTATAACAAACCCTGTGACTAGCTGTAATATGCATGCGATAATCTGCAGCCATCCAGTCTTCATAATTGAAGTAATGAGCAAAGGAGAGCAGTACTGAAACTCATTTACTATATAATGTACATACCGAGTAGTAGCTAGTAATACATACTGTGGGAATCTGAACATATGACTTTCAGTTAGGTAAATCACTGATAACATGCAACAAAGAAGATAGTATATCTGTGTTAAAATGGTCTCATACGTGACCGTGACCATGACAGTCGTATGATTGTCTGTATCCCTAGTGTACACTCTATGTCTCTGGTGGGGTCTTCTCTGTTCATTATGCTTTGTGAGAAAATTGACTTATCAATAGTTAGAATAATTGCTGACAAATATGACTGGATTCAATGCCTAGTGACCAGAACTGCAACGGTTTAACAACACTCTCTTCAAAAAGTAATGAATTCTTAAAGGCTTTGAAATTACCTGGGTATTAGACAACCATATGGGCTAGGTCCAGCTCATGCGACACTCATGCCACACTCATGCAATGCCCATGCAACACCCATGCAACGCCCTTGCAACGCCCATGCAACGCCCATGCAACGCCCATGCAACGCCCATGCAACGCCCATGCAACGCCCATGCAACACCCATGGCATGCACTTTGGTGAAATTAGCCTTAACTTGGTTGACTACACTAGATCAAGGTTAGCAATTTTCACCATTTCCGCTATACTTCGAGTATTATTTGGTAAAATAGCTACCTTTAACCTGATGTAGTCAAATAATTCAATATTCAATTCTAAATGAACAAAAAAGTTGATTCAGATCATAAACTGTCATTAAACCTTCAATCAGCAAAATTTTTCAAACTTGAATTTCACTGGTATACTAAAAAATTGGAATATACATTTACATGTACATAGTAAACATTGAGCAAGAAATGAAATTTAAATGTATTCTGGTACAGGTCTAGTCTTGTAAGATTTTAATTATCGAAGTAGCAATCAGAGTAAAAATTTCCGAAACTGGGGAAAACCTCCAGGTAACAAAACAATTGACGTTGAGTTGTCTTCCGTTACATAATTAATGGACATTCTTTAATTGGAAGTTTTCTCAACCAACATTTTCGGAATGTCTTGTTTCAAGAGGAAATTTTCGAAATGTTCCTTTACCAAAATTCACACACTCTCACACACACTCGCAATTATAATATTGTTTGAATTCTTTTTACACTGTGTACTAGTTTTACAGTACTTTGTGGCAGTAATCATCTTGTAATATTTACATATGATCCATATAATGGGAAGCCATGTTCTAAAGGACCCATAACTTTTGCAAACAACTTATTCAATTGATCAGCTGTTTGTTCATTTACATGTACATTATTTTATTTTAGAGATGTTGATTCACAGAACAGAGAGAGTAATAGGGACATGCAGATTGTGGCTGCTGGTTTCACACTTAAAGGAGGCAGCAATATTTTATCAGTCAGTGTGAGCTACTGAGCTGAAGCCGGCATGTCTCTTTTCCTCGCTGGTGAAGTGGCCCTAGATTCTGGTTTTGCCCGTTTCCCAGCGTAGCCCTTCTTTGGTGTAAAAGTATCCGTTGAAGACTCCGGACTTAACAGATCAGATCTCACCTTAGTATTTAATAGCTCAGACTGTAAATAAATAACAACAGTCAATGCTTAATTTCATATATTTTTTGACAACCATTGCAAAATAAAGTCATGTAATCAATGCAATCAAGTTATGCGGCATCATCCACTCACCCAGTCCTTCCCATCAGTGCCAATGTTGTTCATCTTTTCCACAAGGAAAGTAGATAAATGAAACACCATTCTTACATTGGCCAACCTTCCATTTATCATGGAGTCCAAAGCCACATTTCTTGCATAGACAAGGAACTGAGAGAAGAGAATACATCAATGCATCAAATTCCATTTAACCTTCTGGAGTTGTGTAGTAATGATATGACTACAACTAATATTGCTTATAATAAGTCAATAGTTAATACTTTGTGCACACGATTTGAAAAGGTCACAAAAAGCAACTTTCAGAAAAGTAAGCCTTCTATGTGAAGACAGGAGCTATTTATAGTTCTGCTTCTAACAAGTTAAGGTTGCCAGATGAACAACTTCTAGTAATTACATAATCGGTAGCACACTAAAAATGAAATGTTAGAAAGCAACACCTTATTGACTTTTAAAGTAAAAGCAGATTTCAATTAACCTTGGAATGGGTGTTAAGTAGTGTGGTGGTATTATTACAAAGACAATTATTAATCAATGTATATTAAACGTGTACTTGATTGTATTTATGTTCTTTGATACCACGTTTAATAGTTTTTAATGTTCAATTTTCCATAGAAATTAATTGTATTTAGAGATGGTGACTGCAAAGTACTGTGCAGTACATAGAAAAGTTTCTTTACAGTGAAGGTCTCTACATTGCAACAGTTGAGAACTATTTACCTCTGCAATATCAGTGTATGTTATCTTCTTGCGGTCCAGCTTAAGAAGTCTGAACGTCTTATGTTTTTCTACAAATCTGGCGACCTCATAAGTGTTCTTATTTTGTGTGTCATATCCGTAGTTAGGAGTATTCTGCCTTGACCCTTCAAACGCGAGGTCAAGATCATAATAATGTGTGTGTACAATGTAATATAATAGAGCTGAGGCATAATACGTAACGTAATACATGTACAATGTACATGTATATTGTATCAAGTAGGCCTAGTCTCATGTAATCGTATGTGAAGTACTGCAGGTATGCACCCAGGACATTTACTAAAAAATATGGATGAATTAAATATAAAAATGTCAAATATGAAAACGTAAAATATGCTGGTCATAAATACACTTAGTTTACTAATTACTAACTTTTGTAATAAATCAACATTTTCATAAAAATATGTTTAGGAAACTTTTCACGACTGGGCGACTGACTGCATGCTTGCTGAAAAGTATGATACTATTACTTCTACATTATTTCCGTTTATGCTTTATACTGTCACAAAAATAAAGAAACGCCCCTCCACATATCAATGATCTTTCTAGCTTGGAACATCAACATAGGCACAGACTTAGCAACTAACCTAATTCCTCGAGTTTTTTAATGTAAGGATGACACTCGGCGCCTATTTCTCCCAACTCATCATCGACTTGTTTCAGGGTACATTCTGGATTAGCAAAGATCACAGAGGCTTCAGATAATCTAGTAAACAAAAATACTATTGAACTTGTATTTCAAATTACTAAGGTAGATCAGTTGGCTCCACCTTACAGTACAACACTTGTATAACACATCGATATATCATACCATGCACTGATAGTGTAACATAAAGGCAGTATGATAATCATGAACATATAAAAATTGTTTATTATTTATCCCATCTATTTTACATGTACTTATGGTTTGATGCATTATGTAATTCATTTCACATTATTTATTTATCCATAGACTAATCAGCAATAATTGAGTATTTGTAATATTATAAAATTATGCTTTTATCTAATGTGATGAAATATAATACAATTAAGTCATCATTGTAAATAAGTAAAATAAAATAGTAACAAATTTAAAATTAAATTAAATAATTTTAATAAATTAAGTAGTCAGTGTAACACTTGGATGTCTACCTTTTCCTGAAGAATCCTGCTATTATATCTCTAATAGCAGGGGACGACCCATCGGCCAACTCCATCTCACTGATATCCTAGTTATTTAGCGTATCTACTAGCTACCTACTATATCAACTAACAGCTTCACAGTCTGCCAGCAGAAGGTTGTGAGAAATAAGATGGAATTTAAAATAGAATATTCTGGGGCATAGTTTAAATTCCTGTCATTATTAAAGAAGGAGAAATTCAAAAATTAACCAAAACCAATCAAAAAGCTGAATAGCTTGTTGGATAGTACTTAGCTAGAGCTATCCAAAAAGGTTTACTAGTAAAAGAGCAGATGACAGCATCTACTACAAATTGACCCCAATTAAAGGCAAGCTATGTCATCTAAGTCACTCAGTTTACCTTGTTATAAAGAACATGGAAAGGTTTTTATTCAATAGCTTTTCCATTAATAGCCAAGAGTTTATAAATTCCTTCTATGTTTTTGATAGTAATATGATACTTAGCCACATAGTATACTCCCTTGTCTTTATTTCAAACATCAAGAAAGAGCAATTAGTGAGAAAAATTCTTATTTATTTGAGGCTATAAATACAAAGTGAAGACAACTTCTTCCTATCTTATATAAACGCCTATGAGTGAAGGGAGGCAGTGGGAGAAATACAGAAAAATATGTCGGCTACCCACTGTTACTGTATTTCTTTAAAATACTCAGAATATACTTACACTGTAGGTAAAACAATATAACCACCGAGAGAGAAATAAATACCTAAGATTAGCATAAATGGTTTACAATTATACCATACAAGAGAGGACAACTCAGGAAGACTACACAGCCTTTGGGGAGTCTTCCACTTTAATGTTTTATTATTTACATAATGCTACTGATAAAATAGTTAAAAGTAGCCAGTACTAAGATATTCATGTTGTCTGGCGGGGTATTTCTCTATGTCCAGATCTCTGTACTTGTTCTTGTATTTCAGGTGAATAAGAGTATTCAAATATTGCACTGTTGTATTAATAACCAAATGCAATGCAAGAGCTCAGATGTGACTAATGCTACCTATTTAGCATGTAAGTTCAATTTCCACCTACATTATTATCTACATTATACCAGCTCGAGCTAAGATAGCGATGGAGATGAACTTTGACCATAGAATTTTCTAACACTCAGGACAGAAAAACACGAATGTATACAGTATGTGTACATGTACAATATGATGCATAGCAACACTACATAGTAAAGCATTATTTGTTCACTGATTTAAATCGAGTTGACTGTCAAAAACTTACATGGTGGAGAACAAAACGATATGACGATCATTTATTTGTTTTCAATTTATTATTATTTTCTAATCAATACAACAACAATAATATCATTGCAAAAATAATTAATTTAAATGACAGAAATATTATACTTCATGCACATGTAGATTTACAGCAACATGGTAGTGAGGGAATATCAGAGAAGAAGGCAAACCACATCCAACAAAGAATATTACAAGAGGACATTTATATTGTATAGACACACTATAAAACTGTTGGGTTGGAGTTAAACATACTTGTATATTATAATTATGGTATCAGCCTCTCTTCAAAATCCAAATACAAGTTAGATCATAATTACATTTTAATCCACTTGATATTGGTTATGGTCATTTCGTCACCTTCGTCACCTTCATATGACAATATGAGATAAGAGTCAAGTAAGAATAAGAAAACTTCAACTTTTTGGGAGCAAAGTCATAAAATATGGGAGGAAAGCAAACTAATAAGGCTAATAACAATATTACAACAAAAATATATTGTCAGGTGAAAATGGAGTATGTAAGAAAATATACCTTCTGCTGTAAGTCTAGTTAGATTAGAAACTGGAGTTAGTTTCCAGTTAGTTAAGTAACTTGACTTGAGAGTCTAGTGAATCGACTTGAGTTTCAAGTAAATTGACTTTAAAGCGTGTTTAATATCATGAAGATTTTCCAGTAGAGATCAGGTAAATGGTAATGGCAGATGATTAAAGACTCGTTGCAACCAGCTTTAAAACTGAGTATGGATTCCTAAGGTAGATATTGCTACAGCATCCGTTGAAGGAAACGTTAACAGATTGTTCACTGACCTTCAGCTCTGCATACTCGATATTGTTCCCGTCATCCACAACTTGCACATTGGGGCTCAACTTAAACTGTGTTCCTAAAATTAGACAGGTAGACACAGTGTATAAACGTAATGCAAGTCAGACGTGAGAATTAAACAGGATGTCATAGTAATCAAACAAAACGTGCAACGTATGCTGATCGCTGCACCGTCTGCTTCGAGGTTTAGTTAACAGTGCAGATGTTTTTATTGCAACTTGCAACATACATGTACATGTATACCAGTCTATTTTCTTACAACTATAAATAGTTAACATGTTTGTAATAGTATAGTGTGTTATGGTAGTATCATTATGATAATATTATATCTAATGTTGTGTGATATGGTAATATTCTATTGATGTAGTGTGGATGTAGTGTGGTGTGGTAACATTATATTGATGTACGTGTACATTTTGTATAACATGATAAGGTAAGACATGGGAGAATAAATAACTAAGAAGGTATGTTGGCCTCGTCTAATTTGATTGAAGCATGTTTACTCAGTGTGTACAGCTTGTGAACTATTGTTTCTTTCCTATCGTCTGGAAGGAAACCATTTGCAACCTTTACTATTTACGTCTGCATGTATACTAACCTTTACTATTTACGTCTGCATGCATACTAACCTTTACTATTTACGTCTGCATGTATACTAACCTGTAAGATCTAGTTTCAGCGTGGCGTTGAGAAGGTTTGCCTTACAGTCACAGTTTAAGGCGTGACCAACATCCCAATAATTATTGGTAGAAGCGAACGTTAAGTCACTGTGACGAATCGTGACGCCTACCACATCCAAACCATATTTGGTAAATCTGAAAGAAACAACTATTAGCAATAAAGCTCGGTTGGTTTTAAGTGTACTACATGTAATAATACAAATGTATATGTCTCATACAGCTTTTCAAATTAGCAAGCCATACAATGAGTGTCTTTCAGTAAGAATCACTGCATAGAGAATTAAGGGTTGTGGATAATTGTGCTTTCAGGGCATGGCTAAGCCTATCACAGGTTGTTCCAAGGACAAATGAATATGTGAAAATCGTGTTCATGCAGGTAACTTGGCATATCTGTTACTACTAGCGGCATCAATCTCTACTGTCAAATTCCAATCTACATTTGTATGTTCCCAAAAGATATTCAATGTTGCAAAAAATAGCAAGTTTTTGGTAACGTGCCTCCTATTTAATATAACTGAAACTGCTACTTTATTGCCACAGAATATAATACCTGTCAAAGAGGCCCGATCCATTGGTTGCATAATTCCCAACCTCAGCTGTCGGTAAGTTTATGTAGGGGAGAATAACTCCGTTTTCATTGACGTGGCAAAATATGCTTCTAGAAAGCACCGGAACTCTTCCCACAAACATGGCATAATCTGTGCTGTAGAACGCTGGACGTTGGATCAGGTCTGGACAAGCCTCTATACAAACATATACAAATCTAACTAAATTTAATTATAGTAAGTATAGTATCATATCTACATGTACATAGGAGTACATAATGTGATACAGTAGGCCGGAACAGCATATTATATAATTGCATTGTATATACTCTTGTAAAGGTGAAAAAAGATTTTATGTAACCTCCATGGAAACATTTTGATGTTGTTGGTTGTGACATATTATACTACCTAATGAATAGTTTTGGTTTGTTAGCTAGAGTTCCAAGTCTTCTCCAGGTTGGCAATAATTGCCGTACTGACGACTAAACAGTAAACCTCACCGATTCTTTTAAAAAGCTTGAAATTCCGTCGACCAAATTTGAATAAATATGAGTATGCAATGAACTTATAATTTTATTTATATCTATATAAAATATCATATGTGAATAATGCTGCATATTTAGAATCCGCACTATCCCGACACTTATACAAAATAATATTTGTGTACTTTAAAAATATAATTGCAACATTATTGACTAAACTGGTTGTATATAGGAAACATTGTTTACCTGGTAACCATAGCAGCCACCCAGCTCCGTCAGCACTGAATTGCATCTTCATAGCAACAGAGAATATCTCACAGGTAGATGACTTTGTGTGATAGTTAAAGCCGTTACACTGGTCATCAGCCCTACATTCCTGTAAGTATAGTACAGTGAAGGTATTCACTTACTGTACAATGTACATCCTTATAGTATGTTACACACAATGTAATTGTACGTGTATAACATCTATGCTTCTATTCATGTCGCATATCTTGAATATAAATACAAATATCTACATATTATAGAACACTAGCAAACTATTTAATACAACACACTATATGAACTTGTTTGTGCTTCTTTATGACATACATGATTGTGTCATCATTATAATTAAATAATCGAACACCACACTTTTCAAGAATTCTTGAGTGTATTTCCAATATTATTGTATTATAGTGTCACCATCATCACATTATATTATATCCAAGTGTCATCATCAGAAGAAAAAATTTACTCTGATACTAATACTTGATGAGTCCCAAAATATTGGAAATAATTTCAAAAAAGTGTCTTGTACTATCATTTATCAAAACATTGCTAACCCATACCAACGTCCTCCAACAAATATAATTATTATAATCGACAGGTGTAACATTATACACATTTTATAAATGAAATTTAAACATGCTCCTATAATTATGTAAGTTATTTTCTACACATTTTATTGGTAACTTTAGCTAGAAAAATTAATTGCGTCTTGCCAATCTCATCAAGAAAACCAAACAAAATTTATGTTCATTGGTCTTTTAGCTTGTAAATTATTATAATTAAATATTATAACTTATACTCTCTCAAATAAAGAATTAACGTGCTTGTGGACTTACAGAAAGACAAATTGCTTGAGAAACTCTCTTGAAGACTGTCACACCCACGGCAGACTGGGGGGTCGGTTCTATTCTATGTTTCATTCTACTGGTGAATTTCCATCCACCAGTAGACAAACCAAGAATTCCTGTCAACATCCATCCTAAAAATTGAGCAGAACTCAGTCTATGTACTCTCTGGATTTAGACTCATATACAAATTCTGTTCAACCAAGTACCTGCTCAGTATCCATTCAGACTATCAATACAATATTCATTGATCAATGAGTAGAGAGACTGGTATAAAATAATTATCTGTTTGAACATGTACAGCTGCATCGTATTTAGATGATTAAAAGCATGTGATACACAACCTACCATTAATTAGCAACTCACTGTTTAAAATAAGCTATGTATGAATGAGCAAAGTATCTGATATTTATCAATTTTAGGCCACCCATCTTTTATACAACTGGTAAGGTTGTAGGTTATTCTTGTTACTCAATAAATTACTACAATGTATAATTATATATGTCTATTAAATTACACATAAAATATATGAATGTCAGAAGCAGGAGGAATTACTACTGTCACTGTTTTACGATAAACTGTTTTACGAAAACTCACCACATACTAGCAGACAGGCAAACTTTTTCAACATCATGTGTTTGGACGTCTAGATCGTAAGCTGGAGGCTGCAACTTATAATTCGTACATCTGGATAAAACTCGCTTCACTTTTATGTCATGTAACACCATTCCTGTAATTATGGATATTGTGTTTAAATATATCACAAATATAGTATTACACATGTATACCGTATACAGTGTAGTTATAAGACTCATATTCATTGTAAATATTTAGTGCATAATACATGATATGGTTATAGAAAAACCATGTAAATAGCCCATAGGCCTACACTTAACGTAATATTAGCAGCGTATAACAAAATTGTCATTGATTATCTGGAATATCTTTTTCTTAGGCCTTAGATACTAATAGAAAACTAAGCTGAACATTAATAATTCACGCCCTTTCATGCAGCATTATATTTCATATTTTCTGTAAACTACCCCGTTAAACACGCACAGCTCTGAAAAACAATAATTCTGTTAAATATTTAGATTGGATCCGTCAATAATCCTAAAGAAAACAAAACTGCATTTAATGTATTTAAATACACCCTAATCCGAACAGGTGCAGCAAGGGTGAAAGGTTTGTTGAAGGCCTTTGCCAGAAATGACACAGCTAGGGGTTTGAACTCACAACCCATTGATTTGTGAGCATGTATGCCACCAACTGTGCCATCATGTACAAACCGAGGTTTCATATCGAGTTGTCAGCACAAAGCCTGCCAATCTTGGCAGTTTCAATCATAAAATATCATCAAGAATTAGGCAAAAGTGTTAAATTTTAAATTGTAGTGGCAAAGCACAGAGCCAAACATTTGCATCTGCCATCAAATAACACCGTCCTTGGCTCGGCTTAAACACTGAAATTTAAACAGGTTACTACATTGCCTGTTTTCATTATTGTTGAGGAGAATAAGTAGGACATAAAGTCAGAGCTAACGTGTCTTCACATCCTATAGCACACTCGTTGATCATGAGGCTAACCACCTGCTTCTTCTCATCATCTATTTTTAGGGTCATCCTTTAAATACTGTTCACCCAGAAGACCTGCCATTTCTACCAAGCACCTGCCAACAAGCACACAAGGGGTCTGTCCTTGCTCACAAGCACCTGCTACTACATATATTTGACACTATGAACAAGTTGGTGATTATTGCTGTTCTGCTGACTTTGGTTGCTGCCGTGAGCAGTTGTGGAGTGTTTGGTAGGCGCCAGCTATCTGGACTAGTTGAAATGGTTAGTTTGGTACAAAATTGTACAACGTTATAATAACTAGTGTTTTATTTTAACTTTTAATTTATTACTTGGTTAGGAACATAACATGAACTACTCATCGCGACATTTTTTGGGGTGCATACGAGTATTCACCATTACTCTATCATACTCCCATTAAAGCCCTTTTACACTGCAGTTTATACCAATTATGCTAACTACAAGTATATTATATAATGCAGGGGCGTAACTTTTGAAAAATTTTTGGGGTGGCTAGAAGACGAGTGTTTATGCGGCTGCCGGAGCGCGAGAGCGGGGTGGGTGCGGGAGGGGCGCAGCGCCCTCTCGCAAGGGGGGTCCGGGGGTCTCCCCCGGAAAAAAATTAGAAAATTACTACCTAGATATGCAATTTCGGGACGTTTAAGGTGTAAAATTACTGCTCAAAATAACTGGATATGGATAGTCAAGTAAATCAAAGTAGCACAAGACAGTTGATATTTTTCACACTGTGATACATTAAACTGAGTTTTTCATAAACAGATATAGAATAAGTTTGAGCGCTGAAAAAATATAGGCTAAATTGGTTCTCTAAGTAACTATTCCTCACTACTAAAGCTTCACTAGAAATTAGACCTATGTTATCTCAACTAGGCCACCTTAAGCACACTAGATCTGACATTACTAGTACTGACTAGTCTACTTAAACTACTGACCAGGATACTATCATGATACAAAATAAAAATACAGAAACAAAAAAAATAATAAACGGATAAGTCTGCTAACACTAGCACCAAAAGATTTTGCGTTTTCATTCTCCAGAAAAAAAATTTTTTCCTACACTGACAAGAATAAGAATAGAATCAATTAATTAAATAATACAATATATATTATTATTATAATTTATTATATAAATATTAATTTATTATTAATTATTATGTTTTATTAATATCCATTTTTAATAATATCAAAACCCCACTCATGTAGCCACCAAATCTAGCAATAAGTTTTGCTCACATACATACTAACAACCTACTTGGAAGCCTATACAATGTTCATCTTTTTATTGGAGGACGGAGGTTGGAAAGAAGCAGTTATAACTTAAAAAGTAGCAACAAGTTATTTGGTGTGTACGGAAAATTCCAAGTTATGTAGCTTGAGATTAAAGTAATTCATGGAGCCGGTTTGGCTTTATATTCATATTATGCAACTGCAATTATAAGTAGCTACAAACCTTGGGCTAATCACCCTGACTGTAAATAATGATTGGCTATTTCTAGTAATCCGATAATTTGATTGGTTTGTGGGAAAGTAGCGTGTCGCATAAACTATATTCTATACTACATCCTTAGAAATACGTAGTAAGGAAAACTTTACCGCGGTCATAAGAGAAGATAACTCTATGGCCGCCGTAAAATTGATACCCCTGAATTCAAAAACACCATTTTTGGCCCACTTTATTTTGAAATTTAGGGGCGGCCATGCCGCTCTGCCGCCCCTAAAGTTACGGCCCTGTAATGACGTGCTCCAGTGAGTGGTAGGGGTCAATGAGTTCAACAAGCTGAACCTCGAACTGCAATGCTAACTAACACATGCTGTGCTGTGCCGGCTATAGTATAGTAATAGTTAACCACATTGTGGTTAGCGGCAGCGTTGAGCGACCAACTGCAGTGTGAAAGAGCTTTAACCATTACATCGTTCAAGTTTAAATTAAGTTGATTTACTTACATGTACATGTCTTACTGTATTAGCGGGAGTAGAAAGAAGTCTAAAATAAGGCCATTCGTACTTTTTATAAGCATATGCGTTTTTATAAGTAATACCAGTACTATCTGTAATACTTACAGATAATAACGTCCCTATTTTAGCTTACATTACTACTAATTAGTACAGGTAAATTCAGGCTTATATTAATTATCTTTCGGGGGGAAAGTAGTAACAAAATGACATGGCTAATTCTGGTTATTATTTACTTTGTACATACATGTATATTCATATTGATATTGCCATTTTCTCTTGCAAGAATTTTGTTCAAATTTTAATCGATATTTCCTTAGCCATAGTAGACTACCAAACGTTTGTTATCAATTCTGTCTGTGAATATTATCAGTGCCAGTTCAGACTCGGACCTTAACTATAATGATTATATGACTACAAATACAGGACTGCAAGGTGGATGCCGATTGTAAAATGGGGAAGAAATGCCTAACCAACTCACTGACTAGTAAAACAGCTTGCGGTTACTGTATCAGAGCGGAGGAAAACTACGCTCCCTGTAGATGTTTCTGCATGAATGGATTCAAAGTGGATGAATACAGTAAGTGTATGGTTAACAGTAGAAGCATGTGTGCATGTCTCTACAGACATGCACAGAGCAGCCATATGTACTAGCAAGTTATGTAACAATGAAATTTGGTACCTGTTGCTGACTCCAAAGCTAGGCTCGAAATAGGAAAACTATCACTAGCCTCTATGACAGAATTTTACCAAAAAAACCTCACAACAAAAATAGTAAAGCATAAAATTTCATATAGAATGAACGCTTAGCTGATTTTATTCTATGCTTTTACACTGCGAATTCAAAAGTCTCCATCATAGATATGCATATAATATATTGACTTATTATTTTGGGAGTGCTTAATAGCTAGGTTATCCATAAATACTGTAGAGCTAAGATAATTTTCATTCTGTTTTCTGCTATCTAACATTTAAATTTTTTATTTGTAGATTGTAAATTATGCGAATGCAACGAGTAAGAGGAGATAACTACAACATAAGCTGGGAGTGTCATTTTTAGTCAATATAATGAACATAGACCTGCACACACAGAGAAAATCTACAATCAATAATTTCTGTAAATTAATAAAAGCTGTATAAATAAACTTTAAACCTGAATTCTTGTATAAATATATAATACTTGCACATGTAACTGGTTCACACATTCTGTATTACAAGAACCTGACCACCTTCTTAGCAATAAATATAGCAGCTATCACATCCTGTCAATCCAGGTTTGATTGATTCACTCCAAAAATTTACCAAAACATTTGATGCAATAATCTCCAACAGTCAACTTCCAAATACAAGTGATTCCACACAAGGCTGGTATGCTTGTGGCAACCAAACGTCAACAATTAAATGTGTATCACATTTTAGAGATTGGATTCAAAGTTGACAGGCTGAGCTTAATTGGGTGCGACTGGAATGCCTGGCATAGTATAGTAAATCAGCAGCTCATGCTATAGCTCAAAGTAGTTGTGTGGATAGACTTTTAAGGCTATGTAACTGGGGTCTGAACTTTCTTTCGAAATTTTTCCCACATATTTAGCCATGTCTGAAAGAGCCTGGACTGCTTTCACATGGTGCAACGTTACAGGGGGTCAAAGACCGAAAACAGCGCTATGAAGTTTGCCTGCTGTTACTGGAATGATTTATTTTTCAGTTAAATTATTGCATAATATTGTTAAATATGCATGAATGTTTACAGAGACGCCATGCACAGTGGAATATAGCACTTACTAGCCTAAAATGATTAGAAATATTTCAATCGCTGAATATGTATTTATTCTAAACTAACCAACTTAGGTATAACACAGTCACAAGATATGTCAATAATATTAACACAGCTAGCATTTCTTTAAAAATAAAAATAAATAACTATATTAGTGTAAATATTCGATGCTGGGCCTCATTGGATGACCAGAAATGTACATGAAATCAGATCAAAGAAAGTCCAACAATATGTCTGCCACAATATTGCAAAAAGATGTACAATACACCATGAAATATGTGTAATAACCTTTTGATAGTGTCATTGACATAAAATGAAGTGTATCTTGTTATTCAAGAATAATAATGTAGTAAAACAAAACAGTACGAATAAAAAATAATATAAAGTGTGTGAACCAAAGTTGTAGTAAAATTTCCTTGTTATACCTCCAGGCACAATTTCTAGAGCAACTTTTATATTAGAGAAGAATACAAGGTGCCTTCGGTGCCCAAGTTTTTTAATTTAATTTAATTTAATTTTGTAGAGCACAGATTATGTAAAAATCAACCCAAGTCACAATTGTTCTCGGTGACAAAAATACCTGCACTAAAAACTAGGGACCATTAGCAAATGGCAGTACTGTAACCCTTTCACCCTAGACAAAGTAACCATCTTGAAACATTAAGTAGAAAATTGGGGCCGTCAACAATATTGCAATGGCACTTGTTTGATACCTATTATAATTATTCTACAAAAGGTGAAAGGTTAATATTTTGTGATCGGAGTCAAGGTCAGGCCACAGAACACAACGCCTTCATTTATCCTAAAAAAGGTAATATTGGAAAAGAATGGCGTACTTAACTCCCCTGATACGTCTTGGCAATTATATATACATGTAATGTATACTAGAATGTACCACATATTAAGCACTCTTTATTACAGAGTAGACCCATGTTGGATGAGAAAGAATGCATACTACTTTGAGCCCATGGGGATATAAATCCAAATGTGTTTAAGCGCACATTTATATAGAACAAGGCTGAGAGTATTGACTGCAAAATGTAGCTCAGGCTACGCTACCAAAATTTGTGAATACACTATATAAATTTCGCTTGAGTAAGTTATGGCGTTTCCGATAAAGTGGTATATACAGAAAGATGTACATGGAAATAGCCAGGAAAACTACTTTGTTTTCAGTAGAAGACAACCTCTAATTAAAATCATATAATTATTCACTAATTCCAAATCCATGCAGTATGCTGCACGTTATTCCGTTCTACTATCCTATATGGTCTGGTAGATCTCCTCTGGAAGGGCTCCAGATGTCTCCTCCTCCGTCTCCTCCTTTTCCATCCCCAGGCCAAGCAGCTGAAATAGGCAAAACAAGAAAACTAATATTTCAGTATTGCCAAGACGAGCTGATCAGGTTTCGGACTATGAAACAGTACACTATTTGCAAATTTTGTGCAATTGCTTTATAAATATTCAGGGTCTGACAACTGACACACCTATAGCGCCATAATCAGTTGAGTTTGCTTACTCTTGGGTTCTACACGTACATCTATACTCTATTGCTTGCAATATTCTCTGCAAATTATCATATCGGTGAACCATGTCCTGTTTCAACTTTGTTTGTAGTATAAAATTATTAGCTCTGCAATAAATGGTTTTGAGTTATCTCAGTTAAACCAGTCTCCCCTAGTTTAGTATTCAACCAATCAGGAGCGCTTAGACGAGCCAACTATAAACACACCTCCGACAGCACACGTCTGAAATATAACCACTGTACGTCACACAAACACTGCAACGACGGAAAAACAGAAAGCGCCTTCATTCAATCTACACGTACGTTTTATAAATACATGTAACACATGCATTCACATATTCACCTCAAACGTAGGTGTTTTCATAAAATCAAATCAGTAAATGTTCATTCGTCAGCATATCCAGTAGGGACAAAAAGAAAATTTAAGATGCAAAAGATAGGGCAAACCATACACTGATACACACTTCGCATTTTGGTCAAGTCTTGCATAAATGGAAATACTGTGTGATCTACATGTATATAATACATAATATCATATCAGTGTTGTTTGATAAAAAAAAGGTCTTGCCCTGCAACATTTCCCATTGGCGAAGATAACAGAATATTTTAATATACATAATCGTTTAATGTAATTTCTAAAGGTTTAGTAGAACGCTGGGCCAGGCATGCACAGCACTGTATGTAAATTGCTTATAGTACCCTGTCAATATCAGTATGTCAGTGTAAAAGGGTAGTAGAAGGGGGAAGGGTTGATTGCATGCTCATGTGGTTGAAATAAAATGTGAGTTACCTCCTCCTGCTCAACCTCCATAATGTAATCAGAGTGGTGGGTGTGGTCAACTGAAGGAAGATATGAGTCATAGAGTAACTAACATATTTAATGCTGTGTTTTAATTAGGTCAGATAAACTGTGTCAAGGACGTTTGTGATTTCATCGAAGTGTATAATTATTGTATGAGTATACATGTAAGAAGGCTGGATGACTAAACAGTTATCTGTTTGATATTGTCACATATGGTCACTATTAAGTCCTAACAGTATAAGGTCACTATACAACACTGTGAATTCAATGTGCGTCTACATGTACGTCCATAACACATAGCTTGCAATGGTAATCTATTATCACTAATTTAAATGTCACCTGGTAGCAATCCCATAGTCATCCAATCAAACGACTTAGAACATCAAATTATGAGGCAACAATGTGAAGTCAATCCAAAGTTGAAACAATTTTATACAAGGCATGTAGTAAGTGAATTACACAGAAATAGAAAACATCATGAGAAGACAACTCCACATTATAACTAAATGAAATAGCCAATGTTATGATCTACAAATATACATGTTTTACTACGTTGTGTCATTACCTTCAGACTTGGAGCAGGTTGGTCCTAGCCAGCCATCTCTACATAGACACTCTCCAGTCACTTTATTACAATCTGCTCCGTTCTCACAGTGACAAGTAAACTGACAGTCTAATCCAAACCTTCCCTCCTCGCACCCTAATTGGTAACAAGTATTATACAGGTACGTGTTCATCAGCGTTGACTCACTACCTCATGTATATGTAGTAAGAATACAAGCCTTTCGCTAAGAAAATCCTCTACATGTGAATTATTGCAAAAATAGTCGTTATCAATAAAATATGGCATCAAAACACAACAACCTCTAGCGTAATTATGTACACCTAAACTTGTTTACTGGATTTCACAGCAGAAATCGTATAATTTTAGCTTCGTTTTTTGCATGCGTTTGACATTTATTTACATGAATAGACATTACTTTACTGTAACTTACCTTGGTCGCACCTCTCTCCTGTGAACCCAGGAGCACAGAGACATTTACCAGACAGATGGTCACACTTTACTCCATCAGGACAGAAGCATGGCATGTTACACATATATCCATATTGACCATCAAGGCATTCTGAAATATTATTATTATTCTTCAACTTCAAGTACCATCAGGCTCAAGTACCTGGATGCATTCAAATAAATATGAAGTTGTGATTTTGAGTTGATTGATATTAGTAGGATTTTGTATTTGCAAGCCCTTAGAACTAGCTGTTTCCAATTGGCTGGTACAGATAATGGCAATAACTCCAGTTATTACACACATGAGCAATCCTGGAGTCAAGGACAGACTGCATTATCATACTAGACGAATCTGGTTGGCTAATTACAAATATGTGAGCGCAATATTCCATCATGTAAACACATGAGGTCACTTATATGTACAGGTATATACATGTAGAATTAATTTTAGTACACATGTACTTACTAGATGTGAATGGGTGAAGTAAGTCAGTACCTGCATGTAAGTGACTATAGTAATTATATAACAGTAATGATGTGGCTATAGTAAGTAGATGTAAATAGGTAGTGTAGGTGTAAACACATAGACAAAGGTGACTTACCCATCTCACACCTATCTCCCATGTACCCTTGTTTACATATACATTGTCCATTTCGACTGTCACATGACGCTCCATTCATGCAATCACAGTGTCTCAGACATCTATCGCCATAGAAACCCTTAGGGCATTCTATAAAGGATACAGAAGACATAGTACAAAATATGAAAGAATTTTTCTTCATGTGATAATTTATAGCTAAAACAAGAGGGCATGTAACTATAATCAGTATGTTGACAGTTATTATTTAAAATAATAGTATCACAGTATTGAAGTTGTTGTGGCACCATATGGCTTCGTATCCGTAAGTCTGTATTGGAATATGTATTAGCGGCAATTAGCCAATCAGCTGTCTGCTCAGTGCACCTATGCACCACACATACTATACTTACCCATCTCACAATTCTGTCCCATCCAACCAGCTTTACACTTGCAGCACCCGTCGAACCTGTCACAGGAACCTCCATTTCTGCATAGACAAGTGAAGGAACAGTTATTTCCAAAAGTACCGGGTGGGCATTCTACGTCACAAGCTTTACCAGTCCATCCGGGACCACAGCTACATGTTCCGTCAACAGGATGGCAGAAGGCTCCATTGTCACAGGTACAGGTACTGCTGCAGTTAGCTCCGTATGATCCCTCTCGACATTCTAAACCAGATATATACATCAGTAAGAGGCTGAGCGCTGATTGGTCAGTACAAGAGGTTTATGGGTAAATAGGTTCAAATTACGTTCAAGTGGCAGAACTAGAAGCTGTTCAATCAGGGCAACGTATTTGTTGTAATTTCTATTTTCTAGAACTCAAGAGCAAAATGACTATAATAAATGCTATTTTATGTTCCATGTTACATGTAACATACATGCACTGTTTGAATTATATTTTAAAAATTTATCACCTGGACATATTCACGTTGTATAGAGATTTAGATAAAATTGAATTGGATATTACTAGGATTCTTAAGTGTGCACTGTTTACTATGTCTACTGCACCACTGTCACTAAACATGCATATACAAGTATATGGATTAGTACACACAATATACAACAGTCTACACTCTATGTCTATGTGTTACTTACCTCTGTCACACCTGCTACCAGTCCAACCAGCTTTACACTCGCACCGTCCAGTAGCTGGGTCACATGATCCTTGCTTACAGTCACATGATAGCGTACAACCAGCACCTGTCAATATTATATTAGTTTAATACATGATATACATGTATACATGATATATGCATGATATATACATGATTATATACATGATTATATACATGATATATGCATGATATATTATTAATACACGTACTATATATACAATATGCCGTGTACTATTTGATAGAATCAACATGCAGTCAGCACCATTATGTTATTTGTATAGCTACATGCATGCTTGCCTAACATATTAAAATGTAAACTTAATTTATTTTAATTTGCTTTAACTTATCCACAACAACTATTTGTTAACTTTAGTTGAACATAAATATCTCGTACCCAAAAATAAACAAATAATAGAATTGGATGAATTATCCTTTACTAGTATGACTTTCAATAGAACAATATATTAATAGGAGGAAGTCATGTACCATAACTGCACTAAAATACATGTTTAACTCTATGACCACCATCATGTATTATTATGTAGAAATATCTACTGTCACCAATATCTATGAATATTACATGAACACTGAGACCACAAGCCTAGCAATAGTTTCAGTGCAAACTATCTTAAAATCTTACCGTAATACCCCGGAGGACAAGTGATGTTGCATTTCTCTCCAAGGAAGCCATCTTGACATTCACACTTGCCTGTTACGGAGTCGCAGAAAGCATCGTTCTCACATTCACAAGTGGCACTGCATGACGGGCCATATCGACCTTTCTTACACACTAAAACATTATATTATTTAAACACTGAGACGATATACTGGAAGTAAATAATATGTGAGAGAAGACAACTACATTGATGACGTGAGCACTCACTCATACAATTATAGAATCTTACTACTTTTAGATTTTCATTTGAATTTGACGAAAAATAAATGTTTACATTTAGCGCAGCCTTGACCTCTCTTGCCGGGCTTGCAGAGACATCGGCCAGTCACATGATCACAGACCTGAGTATCCGGGTCACATCCATCACACTGTCCGCGACATTGAGGACCGAAAGTTCCTTGAGGACAGGGTTCAGAACAGGACTTTCCTAGACAGGAAATAGATTGTGGAAGTTGTTTGATCCGAATTTCTATCAAGTGGAGACAACTGAAAACTTTTATCAGTGTGATGCTTCAGCATGTATCCCCATTCAAATATATTACTCCAATATGACTGTCATATGACTGTCATATGACAGTCATATGACAGTCATATGACAGTCATATGACAGTCATATGACAGTCATATGACAGTCATATGACAGTCATACAATCCTAATATGCTTCTACAACACCTAAAGCTCTCTCATTGTAATACATGTATGTACATAAAGTATGTTAGCAAAGTAAAAATTATTCAGAAAGCCGATCTAGAGCGGTACTAGTATGAAATAGTTTTACTGGACACAGAACTGGCATTGATCACCTACCTGTCCATCCTACAGGGCAAGTGCAGTCACCTGTCACATGGTGACAAGGTTCATCAGACTCACATTGACACACCTCACGACACCTGTCACCAAAAAATCCACTTCTGCACGCTACAAGAACCATATTAATAGTGTTGTACAATTTCAAGTTGTAAAGAGAAAAGAATGTAAACCAGTTCAACAGCTCATACCTTGTGATAGAAATAATCTACATGTACAGTAGTTACTATTATGATCTATCCCTGGTTATGTTTTATTTCGGCAGAGTGTCTAAATACATTTTGAAAATATAAACAATAAAACGGTGTTAATGCTCTTTGAATAAGAAATTACACAACACTCTCTTACATTTATCACAGCGTTTGCCTCTCCAACCGGATTTACAGGTGCATTCCCCAGTGACATGATGACAAGTAGCTCCATTCTGGCAGGTGCACTCATTACTGCACCCCTTCCCATAGTATCCTGGGAGACACCTTTCACTGCAGGCGGTGCCTTGCCATCCTTGTTCACAGGAGCATTCTCCAGTGTACCTGTAGTTTGTCATTGAAAGTTAAGACTGAGTTACTACAAATTCAATTTGCTACTTCTACAAATTAAGTATATGTATTAGTCGATTAACTTGCTAACCAGTAAAGTTATGGACCACAGGGTCAAATCTTCCAATTAGTGGGATTGTTGTACTTTAGCGGTGAGGCAGATATGGACACTCTACATCTGCTTAAATAGATGCATATTACGCCATAATTATGAAGTATAGAGAATTTCAGACACTTGCTCTTACCTGTCACAGAAACCGTTTTGACACTGACAGTAGTACTGACAGTTAGGTCCCCAGGTGTCAGATGTGCATGGTACCTCACACCGTGGACCTCCCCAGCCACTAGGGCAGTCACACAGTCCTGTCACTGAGTCACATGATCCATCATTCAGACATTGACATTTCTGGGCACAATTTGGTCCAAAATACCTAAAGAACAGAAAATACTAGTGATGCCATGATTATGAAACTCATGCCTACAAGATTGCGTTATAACAAGAGGGAGAGCTACATGTACATGTATGTAGAATCAAAATTAAATAAATACCATGTAGGCTGGTCATAAACAGGGCAGCCTGTACAGACTCCTAGAAGATGTATATGTATATAACACAACGTAGCACAACATGGCCAGTGACCTTGATTCAATTATAGTTTGTAATATATGAATTCATCTCATTTCGTTATGAATTTTTGCAACTCCAACAAGCTTGTTTAACAAATTAATCAATTCAACCAGCTCACCCCTCTGAGCATGGCTCATCACAGCGAGACCCTTTCCACCCTGACAGGCAGAGACAGTTGCCCCACTGAAAGTCACACGTAGCGTCATTGGCACATTGGCAGGTAGAGTTGCAGTTTGGTCCATAAGTGTGAGCTTGGCATGGGACCAGACATCCTGGCCCAGACCATCCCGCTGTGCAGGCACATTCACCTGATACTGGGTCACAACGAGCACCATTACCTGCATTCAAATAGATACAACCATGTACATGTAGTTATGAATTGCAAATGAGGTAAAATGTTTTATTCATTAGCTACGCATTGAAAGTTTTTCTGACAGAAAAGCATAGATTGTCCTTTTAAAAATGACAATGTTTCATTTGCTAATATTTTGCGATTAGAATTTAAAATCACAACAAATGACTGAGTGTTTGGAGAATCACATGGCATAGCCTCAGATCTTTTGCTATTAATTCCAAAAACAGAATAAATTAATCATTATAAATGGGTTGAAGTATAATTATGAATACAACAGTCGGGTAGCCTACAGTTACATTGTATGTAATCATTGTAAAGGTATGTGAACCAAGTGTCCAATATCACAAATACAGTGTGCTCAGGCTGTGGATACAAGAGCACACGCCGCACACATAAACCTTGTATAATATAAGCCATACATTCATTATAGTACATAGGTGTACATGCATGTGTATACAAATACAATGTACATATAATTATATATATGCACTGTATGTGATATTGCATAATATACATGAACGTAAATTTCAGAATAAGTAGAAATTATGATAATGATATTCACAAATTAAAATTTTGAATGCTTGGTTCACATACCTTATTTGAAACATTTGTTCACAATACTTATTTCATACCAACCATTTGATATTATATCATTAGTTAGTAAATATGTATTCATATCTACAATTTAGACATAACAGTGTACATTATAAGTGCAGAATAGTGGGCAGGCAATTTTTATTCCTATTAAAATTCAAACAATAGTTATTGCCTTTTTCATAATTGTATTGTGCTATAAAACTCGAAGTCTTCTTGGCGAGAAACAGGAAGTGGCTTACCGCACAGGCATCGTTCTTTACAGTCAAGTCCGTAGAACCCACTTGGGCATGGTTTATCACAGTTGAGACCTCTCCAACCTTCTGAGCATGAGCATGCCCCACCAACATGATCACAGGCTGCTCCATTCTCACACTCGCATTTGCTTTCACATCCTGGCCCATAGAACCCTGGGCTACATTCTAAATATAAACATATTATGGCTGGCAACATAATTTACAATGTGATATCACACACATACAAGTAAAAATAATTTTCCATTGAAGTAAAAACCACCAGATCACTGCGGGTTCATTGCGAGGGGAATGCGTGGCATTAAAACTAATACTCTGCAGAGAACGTTAATAGCCTGCAAATTCTCTCTTTAGGATGCGAAGTAATATAGTCTTCAATCTGGGCTGTATCATCATTATTGTTTGGAAAGTATTAGTAATGAGGAGACAATTCCTTACTTTGGCTACAGTACTCTCCCTTCCAACCCGATGCACAGATACACTCTCCATTTACAGGGTTGCATTCAGCTGAGTTCTTGCATCGGCAGCGGCTCACACAGTCCACACCCCACAGTCCTGAACCACATTTCTGGTCACATTTGGCCCCAGTGTACCTGTCAATGTAAGAGCATGGACTACAACATCAAGTGTATTTGGTAATATACGAGACCCTAAAATACATTCCACAATATCCTGTTACTTAGACTATATGCAGGATTTGTGACAAGAACTATGAATTCCAGAGCTACTAGCAGCGGTGAGAAGTAAATGATAATCATACTTTGTATACTTTATCTGAATTGAAGCAGGCGAAGGTATTCTTTGCTCATGCTAGGTCGCCCTTCAACTTAATAGCCCAAGCCAAAACATGAAGGTTCATTCTGTCAAAGTATTGCACCTAACTAACTGGAATAACAATGACTACCAGCACCATATCATCAAATAAATACTTACCCTGCAGTACATTGGCAGTTCCCTTCCTTTGGATCACAGGTGGCTCCGTTCTCACACCGACACTGATTAAGACATCCCTTACCAAACCTGCAGGAAGAGTAAGAACTACATATAAAAACAGTAGGCGATTCAAAATAAATCCTAATTACCTGCTAGACTGACATAATTACCTGCTAGGAGGATATGATTACCTGCTAGATAGGACAATTGTTACCTGCTAGGAGGATATGATTACCTGCTAGATAGGACAATTGTTACCTGCTAGAAGGACATTGTTACCTGCTAGGAGGATATGATTACCTGCTAGATAGGACAATTGTTACCTGCTAGAAGGACATTGTTACTTGCTAGGAGGATATGATTACCTGCTAGATAGGACAATTGTTACCTGCTAGAAGGACATTGTTACCTGCTAGGAGGACACGGCTTTGAACAGTTGGTGCCAAACCAACCAGGTGTACATAGACATTCTCCTGACACGTCGTCACACAGAGCTCCATTCTGACATACACAGACCTCACCACAGTCTATTCCATATCGATCGTCAGCACATGCTAAAAGGATGTACATGTAGATTGTACAAATTTGCCCCCGAAATGTGGAGCGATAGCTCCAACTTAATAGTATCACATGCTAATCCAGGAAAAACTATCTTGAGATTTAATTTCTAGAATAGTGGTACATGTAGGTATATATGAGGCTTATACGACTAGAATAGTGGTACATGTAGGTGTATATGACAGCTTATATGACTAGAATAGTGGTACATGTAGGTAGATATCACAGCTTATACGACTAGAATAATGGTACATGTAGGTAGATATCACAGCTTATACAACTAGAATAGTGGTACATGTAGGTATATATGACGGCTTATACGACCAGAATAGTGGTATATGTAGGTATACATGTATATGACAGCTTATATGACTAGAATAGTGGTACATGTAGGTAGATACGACAGCTTACATGACTAGAATAGTGGTACATGTAGGTATACATAACAGCTTATACGACTAGAATAGTGGTACATGTAGGTATATATGACAGCTTATGCGATTATAGAATAGTGGCACATGTACATGTAGGTATATATGACAGCTTATATGACTAGAATAGCAGGAGGTACTTACTTTCTCCGCATTGGTCCCCAGTACGACCTGCCATGCACATACATATACCCGTCTCGGGGTCACATGGACTGTTGTTACAGACACACTTTTTCTCACATCCCTTCCCATAAGTTCCACTTGGACAAGCTGCCAAAATGTATTTCTATGTTATACCCACTTAGACATACAGAGTTAATTGTATTTTCTAGATTACATGTTTTTCTACAGTGAATGTGTATGGCCAAAATCATGTAAATTACAATTTGAGATTTCAATTTGGGAACATATACATGTATATGTACATTTTATACACGTACATGTATATGTATATGTACATGTACATGTACATGTATATATGTATATCTACATGTACATGTACATGTACATGTACGTGTATATATGTACATGTACATATGTACATGTACATGTACATGTACATGTACACGTATATGTACATGTATATAATATGTACATGTACATGTACATGTACATGTACATGTACATGTACGTGTATATGTACATATACACGTACATGTATATGTACATATACACGTATATGTATATGTAATTCACTTCTGTGTCCAAGGGTTGCTACAAAGACTGTAATTGTAACATAATGTCACATGACTAAATAATAATCTATTATAAGGGATAATGAATTTAAAACTAGTTCAGACTCTACAATACAGCAACCAATAGATCGTGGGAGTATGAAAAATCATTTGAATCAAATTTTGAACAATAGCATTATTTTAGTAACTCAAAGTTGAAATTTAGGGTATATATTAATTAAGCATAAAGTAGACTAATAAACCCACTAAGCTACATGTACAAATGCTTCTATATTAGAGAATAGTACATACAACATGAAATTGGTTGTTTATTTAGCACAATATAAGACATTTTTGTCCTTTTAACTTACCGGCAAATACTTTGTGAGTAAAAGGTAAGAATATCGGCTGTAGTACAGTTGTTACAGAATCTTGCTTACAAGCTGCTACTACTAAATTGTACTTGCGTTCACAAAGCCTGACAAAAATTTCATTGCATGTGTATGGCCAATGGAATATACAGGTTCGATAACTTAAGTTCAACAAGCTGAACTTTGGACCCCATCACTCAGTTTTTCCTAAATTTTCTCCATTAATCTGCTTTAAATTATTCAATTATCTACATGCATTTCTCTTTTATCCTCTGAAAAGAGAACTTCTACAGCTACCCCAAGGGAAAACAAGGAATTCCTTCTATGAAAGGACAACTCCAAATTAAAGTGATGAAAATACTCACGTTGATCACATTTCTCTGCAGTCCAACCCGCAGGACAGTCCAGATGACACCTTCCAGTTACAGTGTCACATGTCATTCCTTTTTCACAAGAGCACTTGTTAGTACATGACACACCCCAGGTGCCCTTTGCACACGGTTCATTACAATATTCGCCTTTTAAACCTGCCTTACACAGGCACTCGCCTGTCGTTGCATTGCATCCCAAGGAATAATTCTCCACACAATTGCATCTACAGGTTAAAATAGAGTCTGTGACAGTAATGGGTTGGTGCTTGTCAGGAATATTACAAGGAATTTTAATTTATACAAATTTTAAATAAGAATAATCGGCATTATCCAGCAAAAGTTATGGCCACATTCATGTTTTCATTCACGACCCATAGTAATTCTGATGTATCAGATTGGACCAATGTTTCCTAGGCAATGAGCTTATTTAGTCCATTTAGCTTCCATCAAAATCAATTACAAATTGGGCAGCAGAAGCCCCTTTGTATTTTAGTTACATTTTAAAAACTTATTTACTTGCACTTACATGTAGAATACAATATAAACAGCAATAACAAAAAATATAGGCTAACTAATAATTGAACTTACTCCTCTTTGCAGTTTGGTCCCCATGCGTTGCTAGGGCATGGTTTATCACATGCACTTCCAAAATATCCAGCACCACATTGGCAGAATCCATAAGTTCTGTCACAGAACCCGGTGGAACACGCTGTCTCGCACTGCTTGTCACATTTAGCACCAAAGAAACCTGGTCTGCATCCATCTTCACACTGCTGACCTTTGACCCCAGGTGGGCAAATACAGTCTCCGGTAATGTGATGGCAGCTGCCTCCGTTCTGACAGGTACAGATCTCATTGCAGCCTTCACCGTAAAAGTCCTAGAAACCATAATGCATGTGGTCACTGTGTTAGTATTTACAAAGAAAGTTTTTGGAGTAAGTCAACTCTTCGCTGCCGGTGGTTGGTGTCCTTTTTACTTCCTACTTTCATTTCAGAGCACTTTTTGGTACAAACGAATACAACCCATATCCATATTCCTCCATCTTGACTGCATGCTTTGCACAAGCAGAAAAAACAGAAATTTTTACCAAATATTTATCATAATTTGATAAAAAAAAATAATTAAAAAGGTATCAAACTCCAACTTGAAAATGAAGTAACAAATGCCCAGGTAGTAAATCAACCATAACGATCATCCAATAGACTTATCGTGCTATAGAGGTACCTGTTCACAGGGTTTCTCACAGATGTCTCCCATCCAACCAGGAGTACATATACATTTCCTGGAGTATCTTCCACACTTAGACCCGTGAAGACAGTTGTCACACGTATATTGACAGTCATCACCAAACGTACCAGACTGGCAGGCTGTAATAGTAAGGTATACAACTTCTATTATATTAGTAATTATATGTAATGGCAAGGGAAACAATTCCTGTTACAACATGTGGATGTATATTAGTAGAGCGTTGGTGGTTTTTGTGGGAAATATTTATAGTATAATCATATACCCACTCTGGTGATCATTTGTTAGAGCCTAACACATTTTTAAATAAAATAGTAATTTTGAATTAATAATATGAATTCTACCAAGGAGAAAGATTCTACCTTGATTCTACCATTTACAAGAATAATTGCTGTGGTTGAACCACATATGAAATAATAAACAATACGACAGTGTAATGAATAATATTATTGTGATGAGACAGGGCATTCCAAATATGAGCAGCTGCTGTTAGAGCAAAGGCTATTGGAAGTACAGTATAATAAACAGAATCTCGTTGTAAGCATCCAATACAACATGCATGTAATATTATTCTTCCTGTGTTTCAACACACATTCTCATATATCTATCGTGCTATATATACATGTATATCATAACTTTATATGAAATGAATTTATTGGAGTTGATGACTTTGTGCATCTCTACCAACATATAATATAACTAGTCAGAGTGCCCAGCTCACAAGGTCTATAAAGCCTGTAGGAATCGTGAAGTATACTGTAATTGTCTGAATGTTCGACAGTAATACTTAGGGTAATCATCATTGGTCACCCTAACCGAGACCCTATAAATGAAGGGCGTTTTCAAGTACTGTATAATTTTGATCTACATTGTTCACCACTGACCATCAACAGTTTAATATGAACGCTCAGTGGGAAGAGATGAACTGGAATATGGTAGATTATTTAAAACAACCACGATCCATAGATTTGCTGTTGCTGGAAACAAAAATAGGATAGTGCAAACTAGTTGCAGTAAGAATTATGGCTAACTACAGTAGGATTTATGGCTAAGCTAAAAGTGATACCAGATAGATATTTGCACAAATTATAAACCTAATACAGGACTACGCATTAACCTCTACCATACAACCAGCTTACGAAAGCGGTACACAACAATATTTCATTACCTTTCTCTTTATTTGGATCTTGATAAAAAAAATAGTCGCAAAATGTTAAAATATTTTCCAAAATAAATATAAAATACTAATGTGCTGATATATGGATATACCGATAGCCTACATATAACTAACAGCTATAGTTTGTTGTAGAGCATGTCTATCAGAGGGTAAGTTATGGTGCAGCCACATACACTGGTACCATCATACCAAGACATTATACTTATTTATAATATTAACAACTTTGTTAAGCGAATATAACCTATGAATAGTTAAATCAGAACTTCAATTTTGAAGTAAATTCAAATATTTATTTCTGTTAAGAGTGTTTGAATGCGCACAAGAGCAGTACTATTTCCCAAATACACATAAATTTTTATTATTCTATTAGCAACATGATAAAGAAGGAATGGAATAGCCAAGCACATATAATACATATACCTACATGTAGAAACACCCGGCTACCACAACCAAAATGATAAATAAATCAAGCACTTGTGTAGAAGTGTGCGCAGATTGCTGTGGCGTGCTTGTTACCAAAATAGTGAAACACCAAATTAAATATAAATAAGAGAAGGAACCGTGGCTATATATTAATGTGTCACATTAAATATTACCTTCCGTATTTGGGAGGGGAGGGGTAGACCTTAGGCTACCAGAAGTGGGAGCAGTAGTTGAATATGCACTTGGAGTAGTGCTGCCTGTAGGGCATACCAGTAGTTATAAATACGTTACATTTATGTATATCGTTGCATTAAAATTTGATAATAGCTGTGATACAGCTAGGAAATGCTGAAACAAATAAAAATAATTCTGGACAATGTTCCATTGATTGCAGAAGTGCATTATTGTAGGAGAATGTAAGCGAGGAACAAGGAATTAAACAAGATCTTTCTTTGTTGCAGACGAAGATTTGGTGTCCATGTGCATCTTGGATCCTACAACTCGAACCCTACTCGATTCTTGTTCGACAAACTTCTGCGTGTATGTATTATAATATATACGTGCATTCATAGTCAGAGTCAAGAATAGAACGCTAGCAGGTAAATCTGACACCAGCAGGCATATTATAACTCAAGCTCTTTTTGCTTGGTACATGTAGGTTCCGATGAACCCAATAAAAACGAACCTAACGCAATGCTATGAAATCTTTCCACCTCAATCCCGATGTTCAATGGTAGCTTACCTTCACCCTCTCTCCCACCTCCGCTAAGCTCAGCTACAGTTGTGTATGTGTCTGTGTCAGTTACTAGAGAAGGTGCGATAATCACTTTCTTAGTAACTCTGTCTCCGTCGTCCCCATTTACATTTGGATTAGTTGGTCCCGGATCCACTATGGCTACAGATATATGACGTGTATGTAATAGATTGTGGTTAAAATTATATTACTGGCAGATCCCAGATAATGTACATTCCTTCTAATGTTAGTAAACACTAGTTGAGTCAACTAGTGCTTTATCATAAATCATTATTAGGAAGGATGAATCTGAACCCCTTTCATTAGTGACAGAGTAATTTTCTATTGCCTGAGTTCAGCCCGCTGAACGCTAAACTCCACTATTGGTAAAACATCAACCGGACCAACACATACAAAGTGCAGATAGTATTTAATAGAATATTTTTATTGCCTGCAACTCCATCGACTCATTGTTATGTTAGAAGTTAACTTACCTCGGCAGGTTTTCAGATCAGAGTTTAATACGAAAGAGCCGTAGCAGGAACACTCATAACTTCCGATAGAGTTGACACAGATCTGCTCACACCCTCCCTTGTCATTGAGACACTCATCGTAGTCCTCACACTTACAGCGGTCAGCGCTAAGTTTGAATCCTGCCTTACAAGAACAGGAGTAACTTCCTGGTGTGTTTTGACACGTCTGCTGGCAGCAAGCATCAACAGTCGTACATTCATTGATATCTGCAAAACAACAATCTCTACTGAAATAATCGGTACCATGATATATTATATATTAACGAATAGCATCTGAAGCGTCAAACAAATTACTTTTGATGTTAATATACATTATGCATTGTATTATGCGCCAGAGCCTTTGATTGTGGGATTTGCATCGCTGAGCGCCATGTTAGGAAACGAATCAACGCAATAGAAAGAATAGTTGGACCAATGTAATCCTTTGTTACAGGCCCAGGATAGCCTCTTGCTGACAGACGGTCACACTGCTCTCATAATTAGCAACTTCGATATACGCATTGCATATGTCGAAACATTTCAATTTTTTTTTTCTTTTTACACTGTAATCTTATTTACTTAGTGTACTTAAACTTCTTGTTTTCTGGACAAAAGTCCATTGGACTTATTCTCTGCCGGAATAAAAATGGAATATATATATATTAGGCATGTTTCTCACCCAATAGAATGGTGGATTTCTGATATCCAATCATACAATTCCAGTATGTGACCTGTTCATCTTACCTTCACAAGAGCGTCTGTCAGCCTGGAGAAGGTAGCCTGGTCTACATGAGCATACAGCTCCAGCTGAGGTGGACTTACACATGTGAGCACACCCGCCATTGTTAGGGCTGCAACTGTCGACTATTTCCACATTGACATCTGCAATACAACCCAGTATATGATAAGACATATATGAAATAAATTCACCACTGTACCATCAAAATAACAATCATTCATTACAGTTTAATATCGAATATAATGCACTTGTCCATGTATATCCACTGACACACTATGTTCTCATGAGCACCTGTTAAAGCATTTTATCACAAGAGCACCTGTTGCAGAGTGTTGTCGCAAGATACTCTTGCACTATAAGAAACATTTGGTAGATAGACAAAATATTGTAGCTCAGTTGTGAAATATTCACATGAATTACTATTAGTATTATCAGTGCTGTCAACATAAACCGAACTAGTGATATTGTATTTTACAAACAGAAGAGTGGTGTGCATGTGCTCACAACTCCAATAATAACGTAAGATGAAGTGGTATGTGGTGCTTGATGATGTTGTAAGGTGTACATTGTGCATTGCGATATAATTATTATAAAG
Organism: Bugulina stolonifera; assembly: GCA_935421135.1. Taxonomy (NCBI): domain Eukaryota; kingdom Metazoa; phylum Bryozoa; class Gymnolaemata; order Cheilostomatida; family Bugulidae; genus Bugulina; species Bugulina stolonifera. The sequence goes on along the minus strand of OW285193.1, from coordinate 6,314,347 downwards.
CATACAATATATAAAGCCTAAAGCTAAGAAGGGTGTAGCTGAATGGCCACGCTTTCAAATACTATGCTTATAAAAATAAATATATTATTTTATTTTTTAATTTTCCTTCTTGACTATTGCTCTGGCACAATAAAACCCATTCAATGGGAGTCAGCATGGTTTAGTTTGACTTTCCATTCCCTTACTTTGTATACTAATTGAAATTACATGTACAGCCAATCAGAACGAAGATAAAGAATGTTTGAGTTTACATCAGTGACCACAATCATAGTACAATGATTATAATTATACTGAAGACCATTTATGTCAAAAAAGAAAGGATAGCTCCAAATATATGATGCATTCAAGTGTATATAGAAATCTCAGTTCTCCCCCCCCCCTCGAGTTTAGAACCAGGGCTACACAACTGAGAGCTCATTATCCAATCAGCTTCTCCATATGGATGATGTCATAACTTGCCAAATATAGCAAAGAAAGAGTAAGTAGTAAGCAAGAAAGGAATTGTATGCTGAGTAAGGCATCTGTGCTGCCAAAGGCTAGTGATAACAACTCAATGAATTATATACCAGGTTCCTCAGTAACAGCTACACTGGAGCTGGGGCATTGCAGTGCCCTATCGTTGTTGTATTTAAAATAAACCCCAGCTTGCAGCTCTTCTCTCCATAGCCAGATTTCAACGGTCATAAAAGCTATATTATATAAAAAGAACTTTGTGTGAAATAATCACGTACATCTACTGACAGTATCTTCAGTAGACTGCTGTAAATACTGTCTAACATTTTATATACATCCTGTTTATAAAGCAATATTCTCTGAAGATTATCCGCTAAATGCCAACTGAGAATTCCCGGCCCATTTGGAATTGTGTTACCACCGATTTCAACGTTTATAACCGATAATAACTTGGAGTTATCTTACCTCCATATCTCATTTTATACAATATTTGAATTTCTTTGGTTCAAGTTGAAGGTAGGACAAATCCAAATTGATGGCACATTTTGATCAGTCTTGGGGGAACTCATTGCACATAACATCCAACTTTGCTTAACTATCATTATGCATCATGTAAGGTAATATAGAAATTCTAGAGTTGTCTTTTCATGCACCATACAAAATTTATCTGTCATAGTATAGCTAGCCAGATCACAGCATATCACATGATTACAAGTCATATATGCTTCAACCTAATGTAGTAGAGAAAAGAGAAGACAACTTACAGTAGCACTGTTTACCATCCGCCGTCAGCTGATATCCTGGGTTACATGTGCATACATATGACCCTTGTGTGTTCACACAGTTGTGAGAGCAGCCACCATTATTTGGAGAGCATTCATTGATGTCTATAAAAAATTTTAAAATTGCATTATGCGAGTGGTTATGTCTTCTACACAGGCATACGTCTTGTAACAATGAATATGCAGTGTACAGAATATGAAAGATAGGAAGTATGCTAGTGTCAAAAACATGCCTTTGCTCTTATACAACATGTACTTTCTGCTACGGTATATACGTATCCACATTCACCTCTACATAGCATATTATACATGTGTATGCAATATACTGTGCATATACAAACCCTGACAGCTCTTCCCATCTCCTGAAAGGCTATACCCTTCGTAACACTGGCACTCCGACCTTCCGCCATCACTCACACACAGCTGAGTGCACCCAGCATTGTTTATCTTACACGGGTCCATTTCTGTAAAGTTATGTAAACACAATTATTATTTTCATATAAATATTGTATTAACCAAATAATTTGACGTAATGACAAGTTTATTATAAACTTTCGACTAAAGCCTATCTTGTAATAGAATATCATCAAGACATGTCAATTGTATGAAATAGAATAAATGATGTCATAAGTACATATATAGGATTATGTTGTTCACTAGACATGCCTAATGCTTTAGGTTAATCATTTTCATTTGCAAAATTATAATAATTTGATGTAATAAGATATTTTACAAGTTAATGCAGAAAGCAAAAAGCAATATCAGAGATTGGTTCATGTAGGTGAATGAACAACGTATCGACAGTGTAGCGCTAGAACCAAAGTTTGGCTCTGTACAACCATTTAAAACTCAATCTACGATGATTCCTTTCATATGAACTAAACTAAATGCCTGCAATATTATAAAACAAATCAAAAGATCTACTACACGGATTACATGCAGATAACAGCCCCGGGCTAACTTTACTTTCTACTGAATAGTGTAGGCAGGATTTAAGTTTAATCTGCCATGATGTTAGACTATGCACTAACCTGTACATGATTTTCCATCAGGGAGGAGTCTATACCCAGCCCGACATCTGCAGTAATAGTTACCATTGTAAGAGCTAACACAGCTATGATCACATCCACCATTGTCCACATGGCAACCAGACATGCCTAAGGGTGAATAAATACAATGTCTGCTAGCAATCACACACTAAAATATCAGCAATTGACAAACTAAATGATGTTCAGCGAATTGCCCCTATTTCGAAGTTGTCCTCTTTTACTTTGAAAGACAGAGAGAGGATAATTCCAATGTGACACATTTAGCCTTACCAGGGATATATTACTTGAAATAACACTCTATTAAGTTATTCATTCTTCTTTCTATTTTGGGTTAGAACAGCACATTCATAGTGTTTATAAAATCTCAACTACATACATTACAAAAAATGTACATGTATAATACAACATAGGATTCAAACTGTAACATGTTTTGTATAAACACGCAACTCAGCAACACGAGCTTTACTTTGTCAAAAAACCTGAGAAAGTCAAATACAGAAAGCAGGTTACTATGAAATATCACTCTCACACAAGACATTGTAAAACACTCGAATGTCTTTCACAACTCCCTATTGTTATGTTGTTAGCTTTAGCGTTTATATAGAGATAATAAGCTTTAAATTAATTACCTAACTCATATTTCAATAAGAGAGAATTATTTCAACCTAATTCTATGTGAACAGATCGCCGAGATAGTGTTATGAAAGTATATCAGTGTGCTTTATTTGAATGAATATGCCAGGGTCTAGGATTGTTAGCTTCTCAATATAGAAGGATACAGTTTCCATCAGGGAAACCCGATACTACATCATTAGAAGGAGAGTGTGTATCATTCCACTGGAGTTAATTGATGCAATTTTATATAGAGACCTTGTTATTCATCCTATAGCATCAACATGCCTTTTAGCAGAATTATTATCCTTTATAACTATTGTAACACATTTTAGTCATATCAAACATGTTTTAGAACGCCTCCTTGAATAGCCCCTTTAGAACGCCTCCATGAATAGCCCCTCTATTTGCTGTAGCATGATTCTATTTCTATGGTTACTGCTCAAATATGGTGGAATTAATTCTTCAACCTTGTCACGAGAGAGATCATTGTCAAATGGTACCAAGTCATGTAGGAAACCAAGCATATTCCCTTTATTTTATGTTTTCAACATGATACACCGATAACCTAATATACCCAAATTTCAATGTATAAGCAACTCTATCTACCCACAATTCAATGTACCCATAATTAATTGGGTAAAACATGCATGTAGGCTTATATAACAGCCAATGAGACTCACGGAGACAAGATCTTCCATCCACATGGAGCATCTGACCATCTGGACAGGAACATTTGAAACCTCCGTATGTGTTCTCACATGTGTGCTGGCAGTGGGCGGTGCCCATCTCACACTCATTAAGATCTACAACATAGAACGTAATATTACAGTATAGTGTTAGCTCTCAGCCTAAAGTGCGCTAAATACGTTTTTCTGGGTGTGAGAATTTGGCAAACTATAAAATATACAATTAGTCTTGAAAATAGTCATTAAGTTGACCTTAATATTACCTTGACATGTCTTCCTGTCAGAAGAAAGAGTCATTCCAGTTGGACACTTGCACACAAATGAACCAATCACATTGCAGCATTGATGTGAGCAGCCTCCATTGCCTCTGGCACATTCATTCACATCTACATGCATACAGTCAATATTTAACTGTGAATAATACAGCTTCACTTTAGAGCTCAATGCAAAGAGATGTTTCATTTGGTACAATGAACACATCAGTCCTACACACTGCTGTTCCAAATGGGTCTAATGTCAGAGCCTTGGAACCCAGGCTAAAGTCATCCACACTAAAGTGATGCTTGAAAAAATCATGCAGGAGCATTCTGTGCCATAACATCATACAAGTATCTCTATTAATCAGTCTCATAGAATATCATATCATACTGCATAGGATAGCAAAAGAATGGAATGCCAATGAATTTGGAGTTACACTCTCTCTTTTCTATAAAGAAGGATGGAACAACTTCTAATACTATTATTATAATAATATATGCATGTACATGTATTATAATGCTAGGCTTTGCTTACCAAACTGACAGTTGGGTCCCTCGAAACCTGCTGAGCATTCACAGGTTTGGGAGTAATCTCCCATGCACCTCCCTCCATTCATACATTGTGAAGGATCACATCGCCCTAAAGATAGAACATTATACGTATAGAGTTCTATGTGTGCAGCACACATGTAGTGCATAATGTACACCACAATAGTAAAAAATCTCTAAACATAAGTGGTATATGTATATAACACGTTGAAAATTACTACTCAACAGCAACATAATATATACATGTACATGTAGGCACACATGTACATATACATGTATGCTCACAGCAAATGCATGTGTGTATTACAAATTTGCAATTCTTATATATTTTATAAAAAGTGTCACAGGCCAAGATTTTCTTGACGAGGAACTAGACTACTGTATTAGCTGCTATTGAGAGTGGTAAAAGACTAAGCTATTATAGACTCCATATTATTAACATATACATGTACTTGTAAGTTTTCCTTTCTAATTAGTCTACTGCAGTGTGAAATATAAATTGTTTCCACAAACATTATTTTAGTCTAGCAGTTGATGCTTTTATAGCTGCTAGAATACAAGTAAATTACATGAATTATATCTGATAGTTTTATTGGTATTGGTCCCAGCTGACCCCATAAGAGCACTTGAGTTTCTCTGCTGGAAAAAACAGAATTGAGGATATACTAGCGGCAATTTAGTATGTCTACAACTGTACATACTTTTTGTATGTATTTAATGTCTGTAGGCCTATGTACGTGTAAGTCCAAGATATTAAGAATTGACTGAACATTTTTATATTGCATAATCAATACACATTGATGGCTCACGAATAATCACACTCTAGTTGATAATTATAGGTACCATAATGGTCTAATCCTTCCCAGGTGTATAATTTCTGTCTTCGCACATGCAGATTCGAAAGCGAACCGAAATTTATGTTTTTAAAATATTCTATTCCAATACTACTTGGACGCAAACCACTGATATACACGTAAGAGGTCAGCATCGGTTGTCTGTCAGATTTAGCACAAGTCATCATGGTGGCCTTACTCTGCTGTAACTCATGAAGATTTCACCAATGCCAATGTTGAATATCTATCGATTTTTTGGAATAAAAGTCGCAAGTTCAAACTCTCAAAGATTTTTAACCAGAAATCCGTCAACTTAGCTAAAATGCTATGATAGTAGCTGTAGTCTATGCATCAAGCTCCGCACTGAAAAAATACAGCGGGACCTCTGTTGAAGGGGCCGGTAAATCGACTGACTACCTACACCTTCCTCAGGCTCCTACACTAGATAAGTACTAGTGAACTAAGCCTATCAAGGCTACCCAGCACAGTGATTGTTACCCAATAAACAGGGTACATTTATTTATAAACATTCTAAAAACTTAATATTTGAAGGCGTCTGATTTCTTCTGAAACGCCGTCAATGTGTAACCTGTCACAGCACAGGAGATAATCAGATAGAAATATCAGTTACATAATATTATTTCCAAAATATGTGTTATCAATGTCTGTTTTACCTCCTGGAATGCCAATCAACTACTGTTATGAGATGACAACTTCAAACTCATAAGACAAACAAGAAAACTTGGCTGATAATCTGACACTGTCGATATACATCATAAAATTTTTTTCTGGCTCTAATAATACACAATGAATATTTAAGTGAGCCTAAAATGAATATTGTTCACAAAAATTATTTTAATGGGGGAATGGGGACTGTACTAAAGTGGTCAGTTTGAGACTTAAAGTGTTTTATTTGATATGGACAAGGGAATGCTCCTCAAATGTAGTGAGTGTGATATACTACTAACTAGTGGTATTATACATTAATTTGAAGGTTTCTACTTTTATATTGTGAAATAACGGTAAGCTTTTATTACTTCATGATGCCATCTCTTGTAGAATAAGGCTGGTTTAGAATTACTTAGGCTTACATGTATACCCGACCTTCCTCTACAGTTCCAACATGTAGATACTAGACAGTGGGCTAGTGTGCTATAAACAATATATTGTACAGTCATCCACTGTTCATACTATACACATGATATCTTCACAGCATGATGTATAATAAGTAATCACTCTTCCTGAATAAATCAAGTGGATTAAATGAAAAAAGCTGTTTGGTTTGACTCACTGATGCTGCCGTGTAGAATGAGTCAGGGAACAATGGAATGTGCTTCAGGAACACAGACTAAGTCACAAACAGGGTGTCCAGTGTCATTGGCTATTTAGTAGGAATGTGACGTGACCCTTGTATCCTACTATGTAAACTATTGTACAGACTGCTAGTTTATCATGAAAAACTCTCCCCACGGAAAAAAGGCAAAACATGTTTATTATTTATAACAAGCGAATAGTTCTCTTAATTTTGAGAAACAAAGTCAATTATTTTAATAGTTTTGTTGAAATAAGGAAGCACTCACTGTCTGCTACTTGTTGGACATGAATTATGAATTTGCCACTGTTCGAAAACAACAGTTTTGAAAACTCGTCAACATTCATTCAACACTCACAGAAACAGTTTCAAGCTGTTAGTTTCAGAACATATTTAGGCCATGCAATGAGAATTTGGAAGATGTCTTGTTTATAGACATCTCATACTTGGGTTTATACCATTACCCTGCATAGTTTGGGTGAGATACCCCCACCCCACTTCAACCCAACTAAAAGCGGGAGCTAAGTCTAAACCATTAAGGGCACTTGTACTTGCTATACATTACCCACTCATCTAGTTGAAGTTTTCTCTGATCGGAAAATCAAACCAACAGTATAAAAGAAGTTCCACTTATTTCAGTATTATAATTCACTTCAACAGCGTATTGAGTTATTGACTGGTATGTAAGTAAGGAAAGCTATTGCTACTCTAGTACTACAATGTTTTGACAGATTAGATATCTAAGTAGTGGGTATAAATAAATACATGTATAGCTGCTAGTTTGTAGTCAAACCCCAAGGCAGATAGTACGGCCAACTTACAGAGTTGTAGGCCTACACGTTGATGTTTTATAAAACGTGTGTTAGGGGGTTTGATTGTGATGTTATTTTATGCAACGATTTTCGATTTGCCAATTGAGCAGTCATGCAGAGACTAGATTTCACATTCATGAAAATACGCATCCCAACTGAGGTTATACTACTGTTACTTTTACATATTACAAGAATATTCAATAAAAGTACGTATTTTACTACCTATAAATGTACATGTGGCCTACATTATAATTATCTCTATAACAGTGGTATAATGGCATAAACAATGAAATATTGATATACTGTACATTGTACATGTATATAGTGCATTATTTTGCCTGGTGTCTACATTAACTAATTCTCCAATATACTATATAACATTTTATGAAAAGATTTAACATGCCTTTGAAAAGATTTGCACAAGAAAATTTTTACTTATAGATTTATTGATAGTGATAGTGTCAAGGTACTATGCGTGTATAGCTTCAAGATAAACACTCAACTTGAAATTATAGGCTATGCAGTAGCCCCTATGGGAGCGGGAGTTGTGTTCACCATGTGGTCTAATGTACGAGGGTCGATCCAAAAGTCCTTAGCCTAGCAAAGATGAAAATATAGTATTTACTTGCTTTCACTTTTATTTGTCAATATTATAGTCCCCCTTAACCCCAACACACTTCTTCCATTGACCCTCCAGCTTCATTAAGCCATTGCAGTAAAAGTTCTCATTTTGACCATGTCTGAGGTGATTGCGTCTGGCTAAGGCTAAGGACTATTGGATTGGCCCTCGTACACACTAATAATGACCGAAATGTAGCAAAATGGACTGTAAAATTACTATGCTTTTATTGTTGTAGGTGATAATCAACAAAAATGAATGAATTTTGAACGTCTACATGTGGCAGATATGTGGAGACGTTGTGATTCGCTTCATATGCTTGTTAATTGACCAACGGAAAATATTTTGACAAACATTATCCAACTGCATTATAGAGGCTTGGCTGAGTATATGTTTTGTTGGGTATTTTACTGTTTGTAACTGACATTTTCAAAGCACATGTTTGTAAAAGTACAATACTGAGTATAATAACTAACACCCATACCCTAATCTCCAAATCAGTTGTGAAAGATTTAGTTTCCAAACTGTCAGTTTTGAAGTGCCAGTGTATCAGCAACCCCACAGTGGACACTGTGTCATACATACTAACACAGCCAGTAGCCATATAAAGTAACAGATGTGCCCTCAGTCAACACAAGACTTGAGCTATAAGCTCGCGTGCCACCTAAGAACATTATTACCCATGTGTTTTGTTTTCGGATCATTTTTCAAAAGTAATATTTACTTGAGTCACATCAAATTACAGCAAGACCATATATTATACACCATGCTTTAACTGCAAAGCATAGCCCAAAAACTTGCCTACAAGTAAAACTGTGTGAGTGGAGTCCATCCCCTTCCCCTTAAAGTTGAGCTTATCATGCTGATTATAGATTCAGAGATTTAGCCTATCTAGCATCTAGCTAATTTGTCACAAACTGTTGTACATATATATCACTCAAATCCAACACTCAGGATAGTAAAAGGAAATGTTATTGTTGTTTAGTATCTTAGAGGAAAAATATTTACTCAAAGTATTAAGTTATTTTGTTATTTTTTTGATATTATTGCGTAAACAATATTTACAGAGAAAAATTAGGCTACGGCTACGACTGAGTGTAGTTCCCATAAATGATATTATATTAATTATATCTGTGGGAGTTCCTCAACAATATTCACAGCTTTAGGTTAGCAATGGTGAGCAAGACAGATTTCCCTAGCTCTCAGGAGAGCACAAATCTAGACGATATAAGCTAAATCTCCATCATTATAAAGCAAAGCTTTGAAGGACAATGTGCTGCAAACTTGTACATCTCACTATATTGTATAGGCCTCTAGTTTTCTCAATCTAATGTTTAAAACATTGTGAGGACAACTTCGGTGAATGCAAGGTTTAAAACCCAACAACACTGGGACTTTAAAGCATCTCTGACAGATTCCTATGCAGTATACGGTGAAGGGATATTTCGAAAAAGACAGCTCGAAACAGGACGCTTCACAACTAGACAGTTTGAAACAAGACAGTTCAAAACTGTGTAGATTATATTTAGAAGAACGCAATTTGCAGATAATTAATTTCAATTAACTAATTTAATTAACTAAATAAAAAAACATAACATTAAAAATAAAAACTAGTTGAAATCTGGTGGTTGGGGTTTGGGGGTAGGCATTTTGAACTGTCCGGTGTTGAACTGTCCACTTTCAAAATGTCCTGTTTCAAGCTGTCTTTTTCGAACAGTCGCACATTTGCAGTATACAGCTACTCCAACAAATTCAAAACAAAGCAAAGGAGCAACAAACCTCTATAAACAACGTAGACATCAAGTCACGCACTCCAGATATAACACTTAGCCCCCACAAACAACGTACTGGTGTCTATTACACACCATGTCACACACTCCAGATAGTTTTAAAGCTTTACATGTGAATGTGAGATGAAGAAATTTGAGCATAAAGAGACAAACTACCTTATTTATTTTTCAACAGGGTTAATCTTATTTGGTTTAGTATTTAGATTTAAACAGAAAAACAAAGGAGAGAAAAATGTGTAGAATTCTCAGGCCATCTTGAATAATTTGATCTTCGTGTTAACGAGTGTGATTCGTGTAAATAAGAAGAGTTTGACTGTTATATTGCAGATGCATCAGCTATTGAGTACGAAAAGCACAGAAGCCTATGAAGGTTTCATTACAATTGAAATTGATTCACAATTAAAATTTATCTCAAGCAAATCTCTGCACTGTACATAAGCTACAAGCATCTACCCACTGTAAGGAAGCAGCCGTGACCTAGTGGTTTGGTCTCTGGACATAGAGGTCATTGGTGGTGTTAGGAAAGGCACCCAACCTTATAATGCTTTTGAGCTACATGTACACTACTTTGTCCCCTTTCTATACCTTAAATTAGACAAAATAAACCCGATCTCTTCAGATCCTACCTTTCTTACCTGGGATTAATAGTGGGAAGTAAAACTGGTAAATACGAGTACAATGTATATACATATATACATGTATCATAGGAAGCAACAAGCTAATATCAAATAGCATATTGGCCATAATGTAAAATATCACCATATTATGTTGATATATTACCTTGATGTTATCAACGTTCACCATATTGTGTCTGAGAATACAATGCGTGTGATAGATAGGTATTGCTGAGAGAGTCTGGTTTGAAACTGTATTCACACCAATCTTAATAAATTCACAAAGTCCCCAATTCTCTGAACAAATTCACAACCACTGTTAGTAAACACACAAACTAGACTGAATGCATTCAGTATTTCTAGTAACTCATCTAGTAGTCAACTAAATACATGTAATTCACTAGTTTGTGCCTCATTAGGTCCAATATGACGTCTGGTCAGTTAGAGGTACGGGCTGAGCTAACGAAACTGTAGCATTTACAACACAAATACGTTACAGTTGCCCATACCATACACACATGTACGTGTAGGCCTATTTAACTGTACAATGCACAATTAAACTTATGCATGCATTACCTGCGTATTATGTAACTGATAAAGAATGCACTAATGCTTTAGTAGGTTATACATTATACTAGATAGGCCCACATGTACGTACGAGTAGATATACTAGGACTCTCTACAAGGACAGTAAAGTATGTGGGATGATGTACTGCAAATTAGTTACAGAAATTTAAACATTTTATATCCTATTAAGAAGGATCTTATATAATGCACTTTAATTGAATTACTGTTGAGATTTTCCAGATGGAGTTTTTTAACTTTAAGACACTTAAGGTCAAAGGTCACTGACTTCAGTAAAAGTTATAATTTTCCGATAAACATCAGGTGCATAGCTTTACCGACTGCTCCAGTACATGCACAAAGGCTGTGTTTTTACTGGAACATATGTAGCCTGTGTTCCCACTTGACTACATAATACAGGCTTACATGTATTTCACGTTTCTGATTGAATGCGTGTAGGCCTAAACTGTAATCTCATTGAGTGCAAGCGCGCAGATCTATGGCTAATTACCAACACGTGCATGAGGGAAAGCCTTTGCACAAAGACAAAAACAACTTCAGTACCACCATTTTGTCTAGTCTAATATAGTTAGTACAGTATAAGCATCGGCAACCCATATGCGTTACAATTGTTGTCGTGGTATCATATTTTGTGGAGTTATTCCCTTTTCAGTATTTGGTTGCTACTCAAAGATTGTTTATTACAATTGAATACTTACTGTATACACAGCCCAAAGATCCCCCAATCTGGTTCCAGCCATCACAGCATTTATATTTGGTGACATACTGAGGCTGTAGACTTGGCTTATATGTCATATAGTAGTACGTCCTGCAAAGCAGAATATTACTACATTATAATAATTATTTTGTTACAGCCACCTACAAATGTGTTCAGTCGACAATTTATTTGACGGCTGTTTATAACACAGGCCCTACAGGAAAGTCAAAGAGGTCCTAGGAAGTATCAAGATAACATACTATATATTACAGAGACCATGTACATGTATATATAGAGACCATATACATGTATATATGTACATATTATATTATGAAGAATGACATTTTGACACTCGTTAGGGGATGGGGCCAGGATGGACCAATCAATACACATAGACCTAATCCCTCGCTCTACCTGTAGGCGTTAACAAATCAACTTACATTATAATATTGATTGTACATGGATATAAATATTATAGTAACATATCAATGTCAATAGGATTATGTACATGTACAAATGAATAATATTATGTAGTTCTCTTAGTCCTTGCCATAAATTTTAATGTTTTAGCAGCACCCACCACTCAAAGCTTAAAAAAGGTGCAATTAAAAGTGTTAATACTGCATGAGTTTAGTATAATATTACTATAGCATACATGTACATGTTAAGCACAGTTCAAAAAATAACCTGTAATTTTTTACAGAACATGGAGTTATCTGCCCATTGTGTCTAGGCTAAAGGCAGCATAGCACAACGACACGAAGTGTGTATATTAGGTGGTGCACTTCATAACCCCAACACTTTATATTATGCACTGTCATATTATTGATTATAATAATCCAGGAGATATTAAACATTAACCATAACTCAATATACATTTCTTATCAAGTCGGAGAAATACTTAACGGCGGAACTAATTATGTGTTGATGACGTCAAAACAGAAATATCAGTGTTGATCTTCTTTATAGCTATTTTTCTTCTTTTATGTGTTTTAAACTTTGAACATTTTAAAGATATTTTTTGAACTCACACAATCACGAAATGTGACTCGTCAGATTATTTAACATCATAACCAGTTAAAGACTAGAGCTTTAATAATCAGTTAAACTAAGCGTCATACACTAGCAGGTACTCTAACTAAAAGCCATGCAGTAGCAGGTACTCTAACTAATAATCATGCAGTAACAGGTAGTCTAACTGAAAGTCATGCTGTAGCAGGTACTCTAACTACGTAAAAGTCACGCAGTAGCAGGTACTCTAACTATTAGTCATGCTGTAGCAGGTAGTCTGACTATTAGTCATGCTGTAGCAGGTACTCTCAGTAACTTAGAAGCAAATCACACATTGTATAGTATGCTGTGGACAGGTAGAGACGGGTGCCTGGGGCCAGATTAGTCGATCCATTAGCACAACATTACTACACAATGTACGGAATATTAGGTTACTGAATAATCAATGACTAGAGTCACTAGGAATTACAAACATTCTAGTAACTTTTAACTAGATAACAAACATTCATGTGGTGAAAGACAAATACTTGACGCTGTCTGCCCTCAAACAAGAGCCCAATCTCTGGCTTAACTTTGGGAATTATTTGCTTAACGACTTCACGCATCAAAGCAGCATCACACAGTTACATATCGTCGTATTCCTCCACCACACAATTACATATAGTCGTATCCCTCCACCACACAATTATATTTTGTCGTATTCCACACAGTTGTACATGTATATGAATAGATACACTATATGTATGCATAGATGTAAATCTTACAGTCACATACATCTATTTATCCATCACCACTTACTTTCTTTGGTAACCGATGCACCAGTCGGAGTTACCTGCCCCACACTTCTGCCACACCTTCTCCATACGAGTGAACATTTGCGCACACTTCTTCTGCGTAGAGACCATGCGGGCTTCTTGGTATGAGCAGACATTAGGCCTAACAATAAAAGTCCATATGATTATCATGTGTTTAGGCTATGTGTGTTTGTCACGTACATGTATCTAATATGCAAATGTGTATGTAGGCTATACCATACATTACCTACATGTAGGCCAATTACAGGTGTGTGCATATGAGGTCTATTTGATTTGTAGTAAAAATAGCATAGCAATCTAGCCTACATCTACATGTAAAACAGATAATATGCGGAGTATAACTCAATTAAATAAAATATTTGAGCAGTTTAAAACTGCATGTTATAGGCTGCACCTATGGAACTGCCCTAACTGGATAACAGTAAAGTCAAGAGTGATTGGTCAAATAGTCCCATGATAAAGAGTTGCCATACATAATTCCAGTTTCACTATACTTTAGTATAAAATATACTGAGCTACCCGATGCAGATGTTATACAGTTCCACAGTTAAAGCACACCCATCCAATTATACATAACAGACCTGACTATAAACAATGGTGTTCCCGTAAATCATGTGTTTTCTGTGTATAGCTTAAAATCTAATGCGACACAATGGGTTATAAAAGTTTTTCACGCTATTTATAGCATAATATGATCTCATCAGGCTACAAGGAAGGATAACTCCTAAACTACACTAACAAGTGTGAATTGGGCTTACTCTCCCTGATTAAGTCACACTCAGAGAGGTTTCCTGATATTAACTTTGAGATTAGTACCCTTTCCCTTACCCTACCACTGCTTGGTACCTTCTGTGTTCCCATTGACACTTGAAACTTTTCAACAATAAAATGTGAAATCTTTCGGATTTAACCGAAAGTATTTGGCCAGTCTCCTTTTACTTTGTGGTACTGATATGATATTATATCTGTTAAAGCATGTTTACAATATACATGTACATCAGAATAGGAATTGTATTAATCTCCTGTTGATAGTATAATATTATGCTGCCAAGAGCGTACTAGAAAAAAGATGAAATACACTATTAATAGCAACAAATCACTCCTTAGCCAGCCTAATTTCTTAATGTTATTATAGTGTGATACTCATATTATAAAACATTCATGCTGAACAGGCAAGATTCATAACCTATTAGATAATTTGTATAAATTAATAAACCACTTAATGGAAAGCTAACAAAATAATTTTCTACCCCAATTATACATTCAACATGTCTGATATAACTGTTTGATTAGGCCGGCATCTCTTGCTTTATTCTAGGTTATTGGCAGCACCCTTTGGTCAATGGTTTAATGACATACATTATACCATCTTACTTGCATAGATGTCATTATATAATTATTGAGAATTCAACTGATAAAAGACAATAGTTAGTATGTACAGAGCAATTAATTGGTATTTCCATTTCGGTCCTTTTAATTAGTGTTTCTGAACTGAGTAGACCTGATATTAATGAACCATGTAACAATTAATGACCATTTAATTACTGAAAATATGGATTAATATTAACTTTTATTGTATTCACTGATTCTCAGACTTGGCACACTAGCTTGTGCTCCATATATGTTAGCTAAGATGTTGGAACTAGGGCTATCAAGCTATGCTCCATGGCACCAGCTAATACACCAGGTACCAGTTGGTTGTTACTGAAAATACTAAAATGACTCAAGTCGCAGTTCTTGTCATGCGACTTAAGGTGCGGGAGTAGTATAGTCAGTGCACTTCTAGACAGACACGCACTCATTGACCCCTGTTTTCAACCAATCACAAGCCGGTATTTCCGATTTCAACCAATCACAGAAGAGCACAAAAATTTTGCACACGACCTTGCCAAGGTCACCCCAAAATCCCCCCTTCTGATTGGTCGAAAAAACATTTGCACACTTGACCCCGAACCCGGCCACGACCCCTTCCCTTCCTCCTTCCCACCCTCCTCCCCTCCCCCTCCCCCACCTCCCACTCCTCCCCCCTCCCCGCCACCGCCCTCGTCCCGTCCGCGCCACCGCCGTCGCCGCCGCCGCCACCGCCGCCCTCACCACCGCCGTCGCCGCCGCCACCACCACCGCCCTCACCACCGCCGCCGCCACCGCCGCCGCCGCCACCACCGCCACCACCACCACCGCCGCCACCCCCACCACCGCCACCGCCGCCGCCGCCGCCACCACCACCACCACCACCGCCGCCGCCGCCGCCGCCGCCGCCATCACCGTCATCACCGCCACCCCTCCTCCACCGCCGCCCACCCTCCCCACCCCGCAACCCCCACTCACCCGAACGACCAATCGTTTGAGGCGGTCAAGCCGCGTCCGCCCACGTTGCGTGCGGCGCCGACCGTACACGTGGAGGCGACGCCGGTGCCCCGTATCCACCGGGCCAAGCGACTAGGCAGCGGCCCGCCGCCCATTCCGAGTTCCACTGGGGTGGGACTATAAAAGATAAGTTTGACTGATGATAGTATTAATACAAAGAAGACTTAGTCATAGCAAACATGTCTTTTCTCACCAAAGGAGCAGCGGGGAGATATGTACTTTTAAAGGAAGTCCTCCCGAAGTCTGTATGGGATTATATGATCAAAAGTAATATCGAAGAAGCGAATAGTCCATGGATGTGGTATTGGGTTGACAGACTCGCTCATAATTCCTTAGTGGTAGAGCTTGCCATCTATTTTAGAACACTTTCACTCTCTATGAATATCCCTTTTAAGATAGGAGAGGAAAAGTTGAGGAAAATGGCACTTTGTTATGAAGACTTAACAGGAGCTAGGTCAAGATTTTCATCTATGGTAGAAACAAAAAACGCATCCGTTTCTTCTCCCTTACTCCTTCTTAGGAATGCAGAGTTGTCAACCTGGTGTAGAGTGGAGGTTGAGAAGATTATTGAAGATAGAAACTGGGATGAAACTGGTGTGGGAGCGGAGGCCACTTTTAACACTCACTTCTTACTATATCTGGATAATGAACCTGGTGGGGAAGGTTCAAAGAATGAACTCTATCATAGAGTATTGAACATATTAAAGGATGGGGCAAGAAGATGTCGCTTTGAGGATGGGAAGGAGAAATCGCGAGCGAAGAGGAGTTACAATGAAGAAAGCATCCCTGGTTTAATTCTTAGTAGAGGTAATACGCTATATGCAGGGCGATTGTTTGGAGAACTAGATCCATCCAAAAATGGGTTAGAGGTGATAAGAAGTCCTTCACCAGGAGATGCTAGATTAGAGGTGAGAGAGACTTCTACAGGAGAGACTAACCAGGTTATGATAGAAGAGGTTGAAATGTGTGACATTGGAGAACTAGATTCATCCAAAAACGGGTTAGAGGAGATAAGAAGCCCTTCACCAGGAGAAGCTAGGGTGGAAGTGAGAGAGACTTCTACAGGAGAGAATAAGCAGATTATGATAGAAGAGCAAACTCATGTAGAAACTAAAGAAGAGGTTGAAATGTGTGACAAAAGGGAACAAGAGATTAGAAAGATAGAACAAGAATTGGCACTAAAGAAAGTGGAATTGGCAGGAGCACTGGGGTGGAAAGAAGCACTAGAGATGCAACAGAGAATTGATGCAAGAAAAGAGAGAAGAACAAATCGCATTGCCTTCTTAGAAAAAAAGTTAACAGAGGAAAGAATGGAAAAAGAGAGGTTAATGATGGAAATCGAGCGTTTGCAAAAAGAAGAAGAAGAAGAAAAAATGGATAGTGTATCAATTATTGATCACATAATTCCCCACCTGGCTAACAAACTAGATGATAATGATGCAAAAGCAGAAGGGGAAGATAGTAAACTGCCACAGTGGGTTCCAACAGGAGAAAGTAATGATGAATAAAAGTGTATAGATTCCAATCGTTCTCTCAAACAAGGGCAAGATGTCAAAGCAAGAGGTAGTATGTAGAAATGAGAATTATGAAGATGTGGCTGATGGTCTCTTAGATGAAGTAGTAGCTATCTCTGCTGAAGAGGGAAGGGAGCGAATAGGAGAGAGAAGCAACAAAAGAAAGAAGTTCACATTCTACATAATCATAATACTATTTATACTTTCTTGCTCATCTTTATCACCATCAGTTTACACATATCTAAGTGATAGGGAACCACCCAATGGCAAAGACAAAGGAGTACTTAAGCAAGGACACTTTTTAAAAACAAACACAACTCTATTAGCTACTCAACTGGATCAGCATGCGTCCACACCAAGAAATCGATCTTCGCTTGCAGAGTCCCTTCACAGCTCTAGTCTGTGGTCCAACAGGGAGTGGAAAAACGGAACTACTATTTAGTCTTATTAGGAGAGTTGATGAAATTGCTTCACCCACTCCTGTTGAAATCATTTACTGCTATGGAGTTTGGCAACGCCGCTTTGAGGATTACAAGGATAAAGTAAGGTTTCATTCAGGACTCATTGATGTAGAAATGGATATAGAGCGTGATGGGAAGAATCGCTGGCTCATCATTGATGACTTGATGGGTGAAGTCGGGGGGAAAGAGACTACTAATGCAATCTTTACAAAGTTCAGTCACCACCTGAACATAAGCGTCTTTTTCTTACTACAGAACCTTTTCCCGAAAGATAATAGAACAGTGTCAATAAACTCGCAGTACTTTTTCTTGTTCAAGAATCCCAGAGACGGAATGTCTGTTACCAATCTTGCAAAGCAGGCTTTTCCTCAGAGTACAAGAGCTGTTCAAGAAGCTTTTAGTGATGCTACACGTAAGCCACACTCTTTTCTATTCTTGAATCTTCGCCAGGAAACCCCGGAGTGGGCTAGACTGATCGGTAATTTTGCTTCTGAGCACTCTCCCATGACTGTATATATCCCGAATACCCTGGAATATAAGTAGCATTCACATCTCTACTCTCTCCATAAACTGTCTTGGACTCGAAGAGAGCGCATCCATCATCAAGCATGAGATACATTAATTCACCCGAGTATTCTCCAAGGTTGAGGAGGAATGCCTTGAGTATATATGCACTGACGAAAGCATCTGCAACCATCAGAGATTCAACCATTGCTGAGGCTAACAAAGACCTTATACTCGCTCTTGTTGAGTGTGCTAGAAATGTATTATTAGGTAATGTTCATCTAACTACCGCTCAGTTGAACTCTCTACGTCGACATAGAAGGGCCATTGAGGATCTCACCAACTCTCGTACTAGTGTGAGGCAGAAAAAGTTAATCCTACAACGTGGCGGATTTTTAGGTCTTCTTTTGAAGCCATTGGCAAGTTTACTTGGAGGTGTGCTTGGTGGATTAGGCGGTGGACGAAGGTGAAATGAGTCTCAAGTTTTCTAAAAAGTATCTTCTTATGGATAAACATACATATGAATCAATGAATAGTAGAAACAACAAAAAAGAAGGAGAGCATCTACCCTCACTCTCTACAAATGGGGATCTACTCCTGGCAGAAAAAAGCAGAAAAGATGTAATATCTAACCTCAAAAACTCTGATACAGACATCTACTCTCAGCTAGAGCAACATGCTCATAAAATGAATAAGTTCCTAAAAGAGTTGGAGAGATCACGCCATCCGCAGCAGGAGTTGTATAATACATTAGAGGGAATTAACACTAGGTTTAATGAAATGCATACATGGAGACAAAGAGAAGAAGAAGCACAAGAGCGAGGGCGAGAGAAAAAAAGAGATGATGAAAAGAGGCGAAGTGGCTCAAGGTCACCACTACCACACCCATATAGGAGAGAAACAAAACCAGAGAGGTCAGAAGCTGGCGCACGTTGGAGTGGGAAGGGTGAAAATAGAAGTCCTATCAAAACTAGGTCTAGGCGAAAGCTTCCTAAAACCCCTCTTGCAAGCAATAGTAAAACAGAAAGATGGATGATATAGATGAAGGTCTACGTGATATTTACTTCTCCCCTCCTCAACCACCATCTTTTGGAGGAAAGAGAAAGTTAGTTTTAGCTTCTCCTCCTGGTATTAATGAGAATGATGTTGAGAAGTGGTTGAGAAGTCAAGACGCATACACTCTTCATCGCCCGATTAGAATGAAGTTTACAAGGAGAAAAACGTTTGTGAGTGGGATTGGTGAACAACTCCAGGCAGATCTCGTGGATGTGCGTGCGCACAAGGACTCAAATGATGGAGTAACATTTTTGCTCACCTGCATAGATGCCTTCTCACGGAAAGCATGGGTCTTTCCTCTTCATTCCAAGTCTGGTCTGGAAGTGTCCAATGCACTCATCTCTCTATTCGAAAATGAAAGCTTTAGACAAATACAAACTGATAAAGGTAAGGAGTTCCTAAACAGAAGGGTGAGTGAAGTGCTAAAGAAGTATGGAGTTAGCCATTTCACCTCTGAGAATGAGATCATCAAGGCTGCTCTTGTTGAACGCTTTAATAGAACATTGAGAGGGAAAATTCATCGTCTACTCACTTATAGAGGGGATGGACGCTACTTAGAAGATGTAGAAGACCTAGTCCAAGGATATAACAACAGTTTTAATAGGTCAATTGGAATGAAACCTATTGAGGTTGATTACGATAATCAAGAAGAGGTTTGGGTTCGGTTAAATGAGTTCTCACCTAAACGATGGTTAAAGAAAACAAGAGTAAAATACTCACCAGGTGATCATGTTCGGATTTCGATGGCTCGTAGTAGCTTTGAGCGAGGGTTCACACCAAACTGGTCAACCGAGATATTCACCATAAAAGCAGTCAAGGCACATACCTCACCTCCTGTCTATACACTGGAAGACCTAAACAAAGAAGGAGTAGATGGAACATTCTATGCACAAGAATTGCAACATGTTAACCTACCTGAAATCTTTAGAGTTGAGAAAGTCATACGTAAACGGAGAAGGAGAGGAAAAGAAGAGAGTTTCGTGAAATGGAGTGGTTATCCCTCTTCATTTAATAGTTGGATAGATTCTAGTCAGTTTGTGTAAGATCAAAGGTAGTATAAATTCGATATGTAAGTTCAGTTTTGCTCACTCTCAAAGATGGCCTTCAATGTCACACTTACCTCAAATGTACGCATCGGTGGGAGTGACACAAACACCAATGCTCACTTCATTACGAAGCTAGCCAAGACATTGAAGCTTCACTCATCACAGTGGGAGGTTGGGTTACTTGACATTCAGTACCCTGCATCCTGGAGAAATGTGGAAGATGGCTATGTAGTGGTTACGAATACAAAAGATGGAGTCAAACGAAAATGTGAAATCAGGAGTGGAAGGTATGCTTCCATGGGTGAACTTTTGAGTGAGATCAATAGAATACTAATAAACTACGACTTAGAAAAAGTAGTGAGCTTTTACTATGATAGTCTACGGAATGAAACCTTCCTCATGTTGAGAGAACAGGAACACTCTGTCATGATGTCACGTGATGTTGCGTGGGTGTTGGGATTCGAACCTGATGTAGAATATGCTGCGGAAATCAACAGGAGTCAAAACCCTCCAGACATCAATGCTGGTTTCACATCCCTCTATGTCTACTCCTCCGTAGTCTCACCAAGACATGTTGGAGATAGTCTAGTCCCCCTACTTCGCACAGTTCCTATAACAGAGAGTGAAAGAAATAGCACCGTTTTCTTTGAGTTTTCGAATGTTCAATACTCTCCAGTGTCTAATACAAGCACAGACCTCATCGAGGTAGATATAAGACGTGATGATGGAGAAAGGGTCTCATTTCGCAGTGGAAAGGTTGTGCTGACGGTTCGTTTCAGACCGCGTGGAGAGAAATAACATGGCCCCTCGCATAGTTCCATATTTTCCTGATGAGTCAGGTGAGATGTATGAAGACTATTATGCAAACCAGGTGGGAGAGGGAATGAGTGTGTACAGGGGAAAACCTATTATGACGGGTAATGGGATCGGCTCACTCTTTTCTGGACTGGCCCGAGGGGTCCTTCCCATGCTAAAGAATGGTGCCAAAACTATTGGGAAAAAGCTATTGACTACTGGAGCTTCGGTTCTGGGAGATGTAATCAAGGGAGAGAACTTCAAATCCTCTGCAGCAAAACGTTTTCGTGAAGCTGGTGGGGATCTTCTAGGTGATGTAGAAGATGAATTACGTGAACCACCTGCCAAACGTGCACGAGTTAGTCAAAAGTCTACAAAGAAAAAGCGTAAAGGAAGAAAAACAGTTTTTGACTAAATGAAAGATAAATATATAATCCACACCTAGACTCACCACTCCCCACTCTTAGACAAGCGATTGTAGGAGCAAGTACTAGATGGAACAACTCTCACACTATCGAACATGTCCGTCACACATCGAGCCATCTCTCTCTCCAAGGTTTCTGAAGACTCTCCAGACACGGTTGACTCCAGTTTTGACTTATTTGCCACTCCGCCAACTCATACTAGCGTGCTCAGAGGTGAGTGGGTACCTTTGGCTCCTGTTACGGACTCCCCTGATGGCACTATTGAATTTAACATCCCGCCCGCAGACGAACTCTACACAGATCTATCAAGGTCTTACTTACACACCACAGTAAAGGTGAGCAAGGCTGATGGAAGCGTACTACCTGCGGAAGAACAACTAAAGGTTGTTCCAGGGGACAATTTTATGCACAGTCTCTTTTCTTCTGCCACTGTTCAACTGGCCGGGCAAGATGTTGAGTATGAACCAAACTATGGACATAGAGCTTATGTCGAGAATCTCCTAAACTATGGTAAAGATGCTAAGAGCACATATATGAAAGTTGGGAGTGGGTGGATGGAGGATGAAGGAACTGGAGAAGACTATGATGGTATACCTCCCGAAGTGGTTGAAAAAAGAAAGAAACTTATAGCCACAAGTAAAGAGATGAGCTTCTATGGGAGACCTAGGTTGAGTATGTTTTCTCAAGGAAGACTTATTCCACCAGGAGTTCGCTCTCGCCTTACTCTACAACGTGCTATTCCACAAATGGCCCTCTTAGCAGAAACAGACAACCCTGCAGGAGGGGCGAAGATTTCTATAACTAAGACAGAATTGTGGATTCGACGTGTACAAGCCAATCCGGCCTTACAAAAAGCACAAATGGATGTTTGGGTTGTGCAACAAGAGTCTATAAAACTACCAATTGACCGAATAAAAACTCATTTCCATGTCATCCCTGCTGGACACCAGTCAGTGAGAGTAAACTTTGATCAAGCGGGACAGAAGCCAAACAGAGTCTTTGTCGGACTAGTCAACCATACTGCAAAGAGTGGAACGTATAAGCAAAATCCCTTCAAATTTGGACATAACAATCTAAGTTCATTAGAATTACTAATTGATGGAACACCGGTGACCCGAAGATATGAACCAAATTTTGCAAGTGGAAAGTTTGCTCGTGAATTCATGAATTTGTTCACTGTCACAAATACATCCGATGCTGACACAGGGAATGAGATCTCCCCTAGCAAATACAAGTCCTGCGCTGCTCTCTACGCCTTTGACATTTCAGGAGATTTGTGTGATGACAACTTTCACTTGTTATCAAATGGGAGTCTATCTATTAATCTAGCATTTGCTAATCAAACTCAAAATACACTTGGACTGTTTGTATACGAAGAAAAAGATGACATTATCTACTTGAATGCAAATCACGAAGTATCTATGGTAGCCGGGATGATGTAAAAAAAAATGGATACATTCTCAATCTCGAATATTCTATCTGATGATAAACTCTCATCAACCTCCTTTAGAGGAGTTATGCCAAGGGATCACTTCTTAGACTCCTTCTCCCCATCTGGATCTTTTGTTTTCAACACTCAAACAAGTGAGAAAAGTGGCGAGCATTGGATCTCTGTTTTTTCGAATGGAAAAGAAATAGAGTATTTCGACTCCTATGGTCTCCCCCCTTCTATTTATCCTGATGTGGGTAAGATGTTACAACAATGGGGAATACCAATAGTATGGAATGGAGAGTGTCTACAAGAAGAGAGTACTAACGTGTGTGGAGACTACTGCATCTTGTTCTGTCTCCTTCGAGCTCGAGGGTGGAGTATGGAGGGAATAATTACACGGCTAAGCAGAGTAGAAGGAAGAGTTCGAGATCATTCTATAAGAGCTCTATTTCAACGTTTATACTATAATAAAAGAAATAATACTTTCCCACTCACAACGCATGTAAACAATATTATGCTTTTTTCACCTTTTCACTTTGACTAGAGAGAAATACTTCACCTTACTTATAATTCGTTTTTATACTACTATAACTAAAAAAAAAAAAAAAAAAAAAAAAAAAAGAGACCAATAGTTTTTATCTTACCTGCATTCTTTTTTTTTTTTTTCTTTGCTTTTTAGATTTCTGCTTGATTCTTGATTCTTTTATTTTTTCTCTATTTATCTTCGTAATAAAACAATACTACTGAAGAAAGCTGCATCTTTTCTATCTTGGAATAATACTCATCCATGGGTTGTTGTGGTCTCGCCCCTATCCGAGGCCCGCTCCGGGGAGGACGGAGAGTCCACCATGTTAGAAAGATCCTTTCGGGCAGGACTCCCCACTCCTATTATTTTCCCCTTCTTCCGTGCCTCTTTTAACGCATCCACCTCTTCTTTCCCCTTCTGACTGCACTCTTCTTCCTCAATAATTCCATCCATTTGTGAGTCCGTTAAGCCCGCAAATAACTCTTCTTGGTTTTGTACTATGTTGTCAGTATCCATTGATAATGTACTATTGTAGTAGTGTAGCTGTACAGTAGTGATGTGGTGAACTTTGAATGCTGAGACTGTGATCCCACTCTCCCTTTATACAACTGCTCATTTCTTGACTCCTCCCTTTTTTTTATCCAATCCCAATGTGACCCGATGTGAATCCGAAGCCTTCCGATGTGAATCCGAAGCCTCCCGATGCATCCCGATGTGAATCCGAAGCCTTCCGATGCATCCCGATGTGATTCCGAAGCTTCCCGATGCATCCCGATGCATCCCGATGTGAATCCGAAGCTTCCCGATGCATCCCGATGTGATTCCGAAGCTTCCCGATGCATCCCGATGTGATTCCGAAGCTTCCCGATGCATCCCGATGTGAATCCGAAGCTTCCCGATGCATCCCGATGTGATTCCGAAGCTTCCCGATGCATCCCGATGTGATTCCGAAGCTTCCCGATGCATCCCGATGTGATTCCGAAGCTTCCCGATGCATCCCGATGTGATTCCGAAGCTTCCCGATGCATCCCGATGTGATTCCGAAGCTTCCCGATGCATCCCGATGCATCCCGATGTGAATTGACACATCGGGATGCATCGGGAAGCTTCGGAATCACATCGGGATGCATCGGGATGCATCGGGAAGCTTCGGAATCACATCGGGATGCATCGGGAAGCTTCGGAATCACATCGGGATGCATCGGGAAGCTTCGGATTCACATCGGGATGCATCGGGAAGCTTCGGAATCACATCGGGAAGCTTCGGAATCACATCGGGATGCATCGGGAGGCTTCGGATTCACATCGGGGTGCATCGGGAGGCTTCGGATTCACATCGGGGTGCATCGGGAGGCTTCGGATTCACATCGGGGTGCATCGGGAGGCTTCGGATTCACATCGGGGTGCATCGGGAGGCTTCGGATTCACATCGGGAGGCTTCGGATTCACATCGGGGTGGGGAAATGGTTAGACTCCGCCCACTGAATACTACTATTTAAGGTATAAGTTTCTCACTCTAGCAGTATGAACAATCAGCCTCTAGTCAACAGAGTGAGAGTAAACAGAGACAGCTACCTACTAGTCAGTGCCTGATCAGAGATGTCAACAAGTAGAACATAAGGTTAGTGTTAAATGGAGTAATTGGCAGCAATTGTGAAGTGTTTATTGTATAAAATGCTATCAAGCTAAAAAATAACTCACACCCTACTACTATATATTTTTATAGGGAGGCTAAACAATTTAATATATTACATTATAGTCCCACCCCAGTGGAACTCGGAATGGGCGGCGGGCCGCTGCCTAGTCGCTTGGCCCGGTGGATACGGGGCACCGGCGTCGCCTCCACGTGTACGGTCGGCGCCGCACGCAACGTGGGCGGACGCGGCTTGACCGCCTCAAACGATTGGTCGTTCGGGTGAGTGGGGGTTGCGGGGTGGGGAGGGTGGGCGGCGGTGGAGGAGGGGTGGCGGTGATGACGGTGATGGCGGCGGCGGCGGCGGCGGCGGCGGTGGTGGTGGTGGTGGTGGCGGCGGCGGCGGCGGTGGCGGTGGTGGTGGTGGCGGCGGTGGTGGTGGTGGCGGTGGTGGCGGCGGCGGCGGTGGCGGCGGCGGTGGTGAGGGCGGTGGTGGTGGCGGCGGCGACGGCGGTGGTGAGGGCGGCGGTGGCGGCGGCGGCGACGGCGGTGGCGCGGACGGGACGAGGGCGGTGGCGGGGAGGGGGGAGGAGTGGGAGGTGGGGGAGGGGGAGGGGAGGAGGGTGGGAAGGAGGAAGGGAAGGGGTCGTGGCCGGGTTCGGGGTCAAGTGTGCAAATGTTTTTTCGACCAATCAGAAGGGGGGATTTTGGGGTGACCTTGGCAAGGTCGTGTGCAAAATTTTTGTGCTCTTCTGTGATTGGTTGAAATCGGAAATACCGGCTTGTGATTGGTTGAAAACAGGGGTCAATGAGTGCGTGTCTGTCTAGAAGTGCACTGACTATACTACTTGCGGGTGTTCCAAAAACCCGCAGCTTACCGAGTGCTATGGTTACAACTGTATGAACTAAGGCTACTCATCATGGCCTTTTCCAAGCAAATGTAAAACAATGGCGACTTTCTTTACTATAACTATGTATCAGTGTTTGGTTGACAATATTATCATGCTAGAACAATAGATAATGTAACATGATAAAGTACTGGTTTCTAGTGTTGCGTACAGATCTAGGCCAATGTAATACTACAGTGCAATGTATCATGGGTATTAAAACGTCATATAACAGTGCAATGTGTCATGAGCATCACATTGTGACATGGATCGGAATTCCACATAATATTTTGTTTCTATGTCACAGTTTAGACACAGATGTCCACAGTATAGCAGTATATATACTTGTACATGTATATATACTTGTACATCTGCTTCTAATATAACATAAACTACAGCTGATCTAGTTACACTTTCGAGATGGTTTAGGGACCCAAAGAGTATGCAATAAATTAACCTGCCCTAAAATAGCACAATCTTGGACTAAGGGTGTATTGCGTTGTAAATCAAAGCAAAACGATTGGAGGAAATATTCAGTGAAATTACAAAATCTCCCTGATACTGCAGAAGACACCGATTTTAATCACAGATCATGTACACCATGCAAATTGTAGATTAGAACAGCACTTCACACCTTCCCACAATTCTCTCTGTGAATATAACTTGGTTTGTCTATCGCAAGTAGATTCGCTAAGTACATGTAGATGGTAGGAATGTACTCATGGATATAGTCTAAAGCTTGAATTGACCCAAACATCTTACATGTAGGCCTATATCTAGTTTACACAGGGTATCATGATGTAGGCCCTACATATAATGTAGAACGATGAGTTTATTGTGCATACTGTCTACTGTATAATAGTGTTGAAACAAAAAATGCGCCAGTTTGCATTCAATCATAGAACAATGGGGCTGCACACTACCCTGACAATGATATTTGCTTGTCATATTGCAAATTATAAAACTATGCACAATTGTCTTAGTAAATAATTTCATAACAAATGAAGTTATGAGCAGTTGACCCATCCTTTTCAAAGTTCCTGTCTCCTGAGGTATTAGTTGTTATAAAAGCATTACTTTCAGTATTAACAAAAAGCACCTGCTTTGACTGACATGAAAGTAGCACCTGCAATCACTTGTTATACCTTGAGCTGATATAAGATTTCTAATTTTAATACAAAATAAACAATGCCCAACATCACAAGTAGGTATCCATTATTGTTGACAGAGTTGGGAGTTATCTCAAGGGTCAAAAGTAACCAAGTGAAGGTGCCGAATAATGGAGAATATTTTGAAATTGTTATTATGAAAATTAATTAGATTCCTGTGAATTTCAGAGTTGCAACTGATAATTAAGGGGGCATTTTCTGAGAAGGCATGTCATTTGAGATACAATATAAATAAGAGTATTCTTATCTGAAGCATGTGCTTAAATCAATAAAGATTAAATAAATATACAATTAATAAATAGAAACATAGGTCAAATGTCAACTTCAAGCTGATCGCTTCATTTAGTTGCCAGTTCATGAATAGTAACTAGATTTTTCATAATTTTTACTAAGATTCGAGTATAAGTATGTGCATTGAAGGCTTCCAAGGTGAATTTTCTAATTCAACATAACGTAGCATAACGTAACATAACGTAGCATAACGTAACATAACGTAACATGACGTAACATAACGTAACATAACGTAACATAACGTAACATAACGTAACATAACATAACATAACGTAACATAACGTAACATAACGTAACGTAACCCGTATATACATTGTAATATTTGTAGTTAGTATTAGACTGTAGCAGCTATGCGACCTAAAATTGGGGGTAGCCTTTTGATTTAATCCCCTTGTAACGCTGGTAACGCTGCCTCAAACAATGACAGGTTTGCTACATCTGTCCTGTCACCAATATGACATTCCATCACAGGTGCTGCTAGACCATGACTACCACACAGTGTATTATATTATTGTATATGTTTTATAATAGATAATATAATTGTTCAGTGGAGATGCCTTGGAGACTAGGTGTATAGTTGATAGGATAAAATAGTAGGATCAATCCATTCTTTGTTCAGTTTTTAGGGCTGATTAACTCTTCTGATGTTATCAAGTACTGGAGCCCCACTTCCCTTATCATCAAATTTACAAACATGTTCATTCATATGTCTGTGTTTAATTAATATACTAGTTAGCTTTTACACTGTACACACACCAGTTCAACCAGTTGATCCCATGTGCACATGCAGTATGATACACTATGTATGCCCATGTATTTATATATGTATATCAGTGTAGTTTTACTATATAGTACTGATACATTCATATACATGTAGTAGTATTTATTAGGTACAGAATGTAGCCAGTCAGAAACATGTGCTATTTATTATTGTCAAAATGCTAACATAGGCCTATTTTTAATTCAATACAAAGTGGTCCTGGTGTGATTGTGATGTCAACAAGCCTAAGGAAACAGGGCTACACATAGCCTGGGGTACACATATCCTATTATATATGCAGGGCAGGCTGATCTTAGGGCACTTATAGTCAGTCCTTGAGAAATGAATTCGGCTACACATGACTACAACATGTACTCTGTATGTCCCTATTAGGTTCCAACAATTTAGCCTTAATATTTTGTTAGAGATTCCACCCATGAGGTTGGCGTGCTTCCGTCCCTTGAAAATCTATTTATATATCACTGGCATCAACTTGAAATGTGGGCCTACTCCTAGGGCCCTTAAAGCATTTTATAATTTCTGGTATGATGTACATGTATATGTACATGTATGTAGCCTATGTAGATTAATAATAATTATACTGAATAAACTGATAACCAGTATTCTATTAATAAGTGCAAGATATAGGCCTACAGCCATGTATGTATGTATGTGTGCGATCTGTTCTATTGTTCACAATTATTGTATTTACACTTAATGTGATTCTTATACACCATAAATACATTCTATTTAGTAGTAATTAATACAACATACAACAATTGCACACTGTTTAGTATCCCTCCATTCATAAAAATCATTTCCTGTACAAATAATCAGTGCATTTAATCTAACTACATTAGCCCTAGAGTTTCCAACTCTCCTCTTTAAAGGGAGGACGGCTACTAGTGCCAGACCAATATTCATCACATGAGCACACGCAGCTGGCCGCTATTCTCACCAAAACAGTACTGCACATGCTGATATCTCTCGTATCCATCAAATAAACCGGAATTGTACACAGAACTGAATAGGAGAAATAGACAGATTAATAAATGGATGGAATAGTCTCTCTAATATGCCAACTGTTTCTACTGTAATTCTTATGTTATAAATCAATTCTACTTTACTCCTATATAGTGCTACATAAAATAGGGGTGTAGAGTAGGGCCTATACAGAGTAAAGAGAGATTTTTTCAAAACTAATTTGGTATTTCATAACATCATTTTGAGGATGTCAAACAGAAATTTTTTCTATTCACAATAAAGCACTTTTACCTGCAGGAGTTCAAATTTCATTTTCGTAAACCGGTTAATGTTGCTTTTACCACCATGTAGGCTACACTTTAATTCAAGGAAGGGACGCGCAGTTTGGTATTTGTTGAGATAACTTCATGAGCAAAGGTATATTTTCCATTACTAAATTGTAAGCATATCTACTTCAAACTAATGCACACTCTAACATAGACCAACGCATCTTGAGGCCTAATGATTTTTTTACTTATAAATTCTTCTCACTATAGGTCTTGACAAATCTGTGTATTTCACTACCAGTAATAAGGAGTTAGGGGGTTATTAAAGACAATCTATTGGCCCTCCTACTGAATAAAGGAGACTAAATTATCCACTCTGTTTATCAAAGGTATGGCATCTCGTTACAAACCTCAGTGAGTATTTGTTCCTTTATTTACACCCTCTTAGGCGACCACACATACTGATAAGTTTGTAGTATGTTTATGTTTTGGGTGGCACAGTAAAGGTAGACTGACTAAGTAAATACTATCACCTTGGAAGTGTGGCTATTGAGAATAACTTATGGTAAACGCCAAACATTCCTAATGACTTTATAGCCCGATATTCTAAGTTCTTAGTACCGAGGCTACGACATGACAAACAGCCACTTGTTGCTTACAAATTTACCAGTTTTTGTTTCAATATCTGTAGTGGGTCTACATGTACACATATATACGTGCGGGTATATGTTAGATAAAAAAACTTTTACAAAATATTTTACAGCTCACAGCAGGTTTGAGCTGACGAATAGCAACTGTGTAAACTGCTATAATGTATGCACATGTATGCAATCCAACCTACCCACAGGCCCATACCACACTACTGTATATTTTCTTATAAGCCTATATTATAACTATACAATAATATAGGGCCTACCGCATTCATTCAGCCACTTGCTGCTGCATGTCACCTTACAACTATAGCTGGTTCACACACACAGCGCTATGCTGTCTTACATTAGCTCAGTACATATTTGTATATGACCCCATGTGTTAGTATGTTGACCTGTAAAAGTAGTATTGTTATAACACTTGAGGTGAGTAGATCCCTGGCTAGACTCTAGAATAATCCTATATAGCACTTGGAGACATTGTAACTTGCCATTTTATTTACATGTCTTTTGTAACTAAAATTCACATTATAATAATATAGTGTTACATTCACATACTGTAATATTGTCCCACTAGCAATACACACCACACGGTAACAGTTGTACTGGTGTAGAATACAATATAATGTTACCATTCTAACTGGACTGATGGCGTACCCTTTTTACCCAAAGTCATTAGCATATGAAAATATAAAATGACGAATAACGTGTTGTAGTTTTGCACAGTTTTGCACAGAAATATGAATGCTGTAGCAAATAATAGTCCACCACTCCACCATCAAGTATAATGTTCTAGATACGAAACATGTACATGTATATTGAGCCTGGTGTCTTATTACTTTGCTTTAGAACTAGTCCAAACAGTATCTCATAACCTTAGCAGTGCTCTGAGCATTGGTATGCTTTACTACGAAAATATTAAAACTCTAAGTGGCTGGGAAATTATCCAATTCTTATATGGAATAGCAGAGGTAATACAGTGGTATGGTGTAGTATGCTAAACAGCAGCTGCCGTGAGAGTAATGCATGTAGCTAGTTCCATATAAGTTCAACAAGTTATTGTCGGACGCTGCACGGTTCACAATTGCTTCTATGCACTCATTCGCTCTTTTAATACTCCCCGAATCTCCCCAAAACACTCTGCTAGTTCAGATCAGCTATAGCCTACGCATGGGGCAAAATGAAGTTACACGAATACATATGGTCACGCCGGCCAACCGAGATGTTGTGACATATGGTGATAGGGTGCTATGACATATTCATAAGATAAAAAGTGCTCCTTTGGTAAACGTTCGTAAACCATGTGGTTAATATACTGCATGAAGAGGAAACAGGTATTAGTGCAGAGGGAGTTATCTTTCACATGCCTACATCTGACTACAGTGTAATGTAGACAAGGATAACATAGCATAGAGTACGAGTTTATATATGGATGGACAACAATTTAGAGAACGT
Source organism: Bugulina stolonifera (assembly GCA_935421135.1). Lineage (NCBI taxonomy): Eukaryota > Metazoa > Bryozoa > Gymnolaemata > Cheilostomatida > Bugulidae > Bugulina > Bugulina stolonifera. The sequence goes on along the minus strand of OW285193.1, from coordinate 6,282,647 downwards.
ACCAGGTAATGTTTATCAGGCAGGTTCTCAGTCTATTATACATAGCCCATGTTCTGTGCATTCCACCCTATCATAGCACAAGCGAGGTTAAATGAATACTTACATTCCTACAGATAGTCCTTGATCACTCCGATATGATTCAGCTGGCTGACTGAGCACATGTCGTAGCGGCAGCAGGGTCAGCATTAATATAGAAGAGAGAAGTGTACACCTATGAGTCATTTTGTATGTGCCGATTAATGGATGAATCTAAATATAAATAATCCTTGACCTTATCAGCTAGTGGTGGGAGTGACACCTTAGATAAGCCCGGTACTTTGAGCTGAGTACGTAGAATCAGTTAGCACTAGTCCAGTAGATAGTACGTATTCAACGCCCAGGTGTCCGGCTTATCCGTAATAATCCATCATCCCTATAACAAGGGTGTCATTGTAGATTGGCTGTTAGCTAGTACACCTCAATGTGGTTGTCTTGCTTCAGATCTTTGCTGAAAAAAATAAAAAGCTTGAAACGGTGGCGCAGTTGGTCAGCGTTTGCATCAAGTACGTGAGCTAATTGCAAGAACCCGTGTTCCAGTCCTACTGACAATATAAAAAATTATACAGGAATCTAAAACATTATGGTGGCTAAATAGTGAGATACTTAGTCTAAAATATTACAAATACGCTGGCGTGGTAATTATGAGTTAAGATCAATAATGTTGTTAGTGTTGGGGTTTACTGAGTAGATTAGAATTGAGTCTCTAGAAGTACCAAGATAAGAAATTATAGCGGTGGTAGTAGTAGTAACAGATGGGAAGTCAGATGACAATTATTTTATATCATGCATAGTAGATAATATTGTAAACATTGGATGAAATAGTGAGGCAGTGTCAGCATATGCCATGTGTGTGTATACAATACAGCTACTACAATGTAATATCTAATGCTCATGATAATTTATAAGCTACCATAAGAGTTGATATGGACTATGCTATCATTTAGTGATGCATGGACTTGTTATAAATACATCTCCGATAAAGCTGTACAGATTATATGAAATAAATCTGCTTATTTTCTATTATATTGATATCAGGGTGACAATTTAACAAAAACAAGTTATTGTCAAGTGTAGGTAGTTTACTCACCTATTAATGTGTTTTGCCTGCTAAGAGCTGAGGGGTTGTTGACACTGTCTACTACAATTCCAGATACAAGTTTGAAAAATAAACACTTCTGCAATATCACTATATAGACTAGTTAGCAAATCATTGAAAGAAACTCGACAATTATAAGCCTGCAACACACAACACGAATCCACTGACTGCATTGTTACCTCGTGCATCTGTTGTATTTACTAACACGTGGTAAATTTTTGGGTTCAAAGGTTCTGATTCTGATTGGCTAGCAGTATTATCATAACGAATAAGAGATACGCCCACTTGAGCGATGATACGAGCAAACAACTCTAATTCAGCAAAGCCTTTGTTTTGTTCAGTGGCCAAGATTAAATTAGCCAATCAGGTGCATTGTGACAAAACAAAAATGGCCTCTCCAAGAACCTGACCTACACCTGTATTTTTAAAATCCACCCATGTAGGATTGTTTCTTCTAAAAATGCATATAAATAAAGATCTGACGACGATGTGTCTACGATTTTGGAAATTCTAGTGATTAAAATAATATAATGTATGTACACTATTGATAATGTATTTTGGTTCAATTTGTTATGAGTTTTTAATTTTAATTTAAATTAAAATTTTAAGCATAATTTAATATTAATGATAATAAACATGACTTCACATGTGATATGAGCTTTATTTTAATTTTTATAATAATAATGTAGTTGTCATAATAATGTAATTGGCCTATAATTACATTATAAGGTTGAATTTGATAATGGATGATAAGATAAAATAAAAATAATCATTGTCTTGTGACATTTTTTTAATTTAAATTTTAAATACAATTAAATTTTATTTTGTGAAATATCAATATGATAAATTAGTTCATATGGAAATTAACTGATTTAGACTGAAATTAGGACTTCGCTGAACTGCCGGTCAGTTAACTTTACTTTTGATTTTGGCAATTTTGAATCTCAATTTGAAGCTTTAACTTGCTAGTGGTGTAGGCTTTACTTCTAGTCATAATAATCACTATGTTTTGTTATCACGTTCCTACTTGCTATTGGTAACTTATTCTAGTTTATCTCATTGATAAGATATCCATATGTCTAATAGGCCTATAAATGTGAATGAATTAGAAATATTTTAAGCTTCAAACTTCCAAGAGAACCTTTGATTTTATGATTTTCATGAAGGATGATGGTATGTTTTATTAAGTTTTGTTTAATATCTAAATAAATAGCTTTCAGCTCTATTACTATCATTTAAAAAGAATATGTTATTTTATGTTATCCCACATGTTTAATCTATTGAAGAGAATGACATTATTATTGTCATTTACGAATTCTCAGACAATTAGTTCAAGCCCTAACAAATAATGTGAAGGAATTTGCGACTGTTTGAAAATGTCAGTTTGAAACAGGACATTTCGAAAGCGACCGTTTGGAAAAACAGCCATTTCTAAATTCTATACCCCAAACCCCAGATTTCAACTAAGTTTTATTTTTAATATTATATTTTTTGTTTTTGCTACTACTAACTTGTAGAACACTAAACATAATTCCTTATCTGTGAGTCGTGTTCTTCTAAATGTAAACTACACAGTTTCGAGAATGTTGTTTTCCAAACGGCCGTTTTCAGAACATCTTGTTTCGAACTAACACTTTTGAAATGTCCCTTTACCAAAGTGATGATAACAATAACTGGGATTACATCAGATTTTGCTTGCAACAAACCTTATGGTTTAGATTAACACTTCAATACTATGATTTAATTTCAGTTTGAATTTTTTATTGGTGATTGTTTAATGAGAATATGATTTCAACTGGATGCTCATTGAGCGTATATATTTCAAATTTTAGCCCATGTTAATTACTGTTTCGCCTAGAAAAAAACTTCATTTTATTGTTGGGATTTGATTGAAGTAGTGGTATTTTGCTAACTCTTGTTAAATTCTGGTGATTCAGCCTACGTGCATGTACTTGAATTTTTCTTCGTCCCAGTTGGGTGGGTCGAAGTAGTGGGCTACCGTTTTCTTTAAAATCAAGAAGAAACATTCATTTCAAATTTAATATGAAATACTGTCATTATGTTAAGCTTTCTCATTTTATCTTTCAAATTAAAATTTAAAATTGGTTTTAAGTTTGGTAGAGAAGCTACTTAAGGTTTGTTTCACATTCAACCACACACATGGATGATAATGTCAGCGTGTTCTGGTTCATTTTGATTAACAATAAAAGCATAACTCCCCTTAGATAGCAAGGTGGCCATAGAGGAGTGTCTCGTGTCCATTTGGTTAAGTGTACAGGGAGCCTACTGCTCACTGGTGAAGCTTTCTTAAGGAAGTACAACTTGTATGATAGTTAATGCATTAATGCCAACTGTGCCGTAGAATCTTGTGTTCAAACCCCAGCCTGGAATAGCTGATTTTCACAGATGTATTGCTGCTTGAAAATTAATTCCTTGAAAAAAAATCACAAAGTTATCTTTTGGCTATAGATGGTAGAAGTTCTGTATGTACATGTATAATAGAGTTTAGTTCTGTTACACATACACTGGGCACTCACCAATTCAGACATTATATAATCATATTGTAGATTATATTGGATGAACCTGAAGTTATAACAACTAGACTACATGACTGTATTGAAATTTACCAAAGCAAATTATCTAAATTGTAGACACATTGGTTGGGGATTTGACACAGGTTTATTTAGTTCATTGTTATGTGGTCTTGTTTGTATTCCAGTCTATTGAATGTCTCCATAGCCTTTCTGAGAGGGGCATAGATAATACTCTTGTGTTAATGGGGGAGCACTGAGAGAAGACTATTAACACTGTAGTTTAAGGGTACTATTATTATTGTCTACTAACAGACTGTTATTCTATTGTTAGACTACTAAACTGAAACTGGTCAGACACTATGTCTGCTGAGGAAGGGCAGAGACAAGTTCTCTCCATGAGGATAATCACTACAGAGAACTCTTTGGAGAAACCAATTCCCTCTCTCGATGTCACCACTTCTTCATTCAGAAAGAACAGCACTAAGAGGGTTCCAGTTTTGCATCTATTTGGAGCCACAACCCAAGGTAAACACGGTTCCATTTTAGGTTATAGCCTGTTTGACTTCATTCCCTTTCTCCGACCTGACCACTGTGCCACAGAATCTCTGGCTTTTCTGAATTTCTAGATAAAGTAATGCTCATGTACATGTATAATTCATTGACTATAAAGCCTTCAACAAGCTTAATCAAGCCCCATTCTTTGATGCTAATACTAGAAACAATCTTCTAAATAATTAAAGAGGCATAGGCCTATTACATGCATATGTGTTCATTGGGTCTGTTTAGCCTGCAGTCTAGTTTAGGTTTGACCTAGCGTATTATTGAAAAGCTGCAGAAGATCAGGTCATACCAATTTATGAATTTAAATCAATTACCAATCTATTATTTATGCCGGTTGACAAGGGAGTGCTATGTTTATAACAATTGTCAGTTTTGTACAAAAAATAATAGGGGTAACCTAATAGAGGTCTTTGTTATTGTCTAGGGGAGAGGATGTGTATGCATGTACATGGAGTATTCCCATATGTGTATATTCCCCTCGAGTATGACCCTGATGAAGCTTACCTGCAGCGATTGGCTCAGGCTATAGATCGGGCTATAAACTTATCTCTGGGCCGCCCGAACTCCACCATACAACATGTGTTTGGTATAAACATCGTTCATGGCATGTAAGTATTAGCATCAGTCTAGTGTTCATTGGATATATTGGCGATCTTTAGTCAACAAAATTATATCTTTTAATTTCGAGTTGTGTAGACACCAGGGTTGGTAATCTTCGTATATTGGACTGGGAAAAGCTATGGAATGATCCAACCTGTCCTATTTAACCAAAAGTGAATTGGCAATAAGCCAACAATATTGACTTCTAGTACCTTACCGAGTTCCACAACTAGCAACACAGTGTGTGTATAAGCTTAGATGTTGATGTTGTATTTCTCCAATTAATAAATATGAAAGTAGAGGCACATTTGCTCCAACTAATGGTAAGCTAACTGTTGAGAAATCATGCGTATTTTGCAGACCTTACTATGGATTCCATCATAAGGCTGGAGTGTTTCTGAAGATTTACATTTACAATCCTCTGCTCATATCTAGGTATGAATGTACTTGCTTACTTCCAACTAATAGGCTTCTATTATTATATACATGTGCATACCTACATGTATATACGTATAGGCTACTCTGGGACAGCCCTTGCTTCGCACTAATTGTATTTATGTCTAATCTCCTACAAACTGGATGAATTCTGCTAAGGTAGATGTACTTTACTTGCTCTGCCCCAAACCTCAAATTATATCCAAAGATCCCAATGTTTCTCGTAGACTTCTCTCGGCGATTAAGATGTCACAAAATTCGAGAATTTTCTGAATAGTTGCTAACTTTGTGCATACTCTTTTTGACTAGTGTCATATCACTGAGTCCATGACTGTCGTCAACTGTCACATAGTGTCAATTGGCTATTGGTGTCACGCAGCTACCTGGTTTCATGTGGCTACTGTGTCACCCAGCTACTGGTGTCACATGACTACTACTAATGTTACATGACCACTAGTGTCACGTAGCTACTACTCGTGTCACATGACCACTGGTGTCACATGACTACTACTCGTGTCACATGACTACTGGTGTCACATGACTACTACTGGTGTCACATGACTACTACTGGTGTCACATGACTACTGATGTCACATGGTATGTTGTAGGCTGTCTGATCTCCTTCTCAGCGGCTCTGTGATGGGGAGAAGTTTCCAGCCACATGAGGCTCACATTCCATATATACTACAGGTTAGTGACGGATAGTGCCCTGACCTTTACCAGGATATGCATCTCCGTGTGCCGTATACATGTGTGTGTGTTATACATATGTGACCCAGGCACTCATTTTCGGATCTCGCACGCACGTAGTCTTCAGATTAGTATAGGCGCTCCAAGGAGTGGAGGAAGACGAGGAGTTAGGGCAACAATTTTCAGATTAGACCGATATGACTTTTGTCTAACCCGAAAATTGTTGCCCTGACTCCTCTTCTTCCTCCACTCATTGGAGTGCCTATACTAATCTGAGGACTATGTGCGCTCGAGATCCAAAAATAAGTGCCTGGGTCACACATCTCTGTGTGTCATATACATGTGTAGGCCTATGTGATATGCATATCTTCACTTTAGTTAGAGGTGGATCTTGGTCCATTTGCAGAAGCAGATTAAACACTGTTTAGCATACAATAATGACAATTTACTCAGTTGTTTGTACAGTGTAAACAAATATAATATTTACAGTTCTTCATTGACTACAACCTCTATGGTATGAACTTCATCAATGTTTCTGCTTTCATGAGGAGAAAAGCGGCAACAGACGACACACCTGGAGGTAATATAATTATTTAGAGTGACGCTGCTGGTATCCAATGCTAATGTCAGTGCTAGTAATGAATTTATATTTTGAAGTAGACCAATTGATCTACATGTACCAATCGACCTCTCCAGTCGTCCTTTTTACTCTATAGTCATATAGTCATATATTTAAGTATTAGTATGCCCTTGCAATAGTAGTATATATATGTATTAATAAGCCAGTTCAATGAGGGGAAGGTCAGCGATAACATACTCGACTCTTTCCTCATTTGCTCCTCACCTCTGTATCATCTCACTGTTATCATGGTAAGCTTCAACACTCTGTGTTGTAATTGTTTAGATGGTGAGAACTCTTTACTCTCTGGAGGTAGTAATATAACTAACACCTCTTCTATTGACACCTTGTACAAGGTGAGCACATGTGAGCTGGAGGTGGATGTACTGGCAGCTGATATCCTCAACAAGCACCTTATAGATGGTGAGCATTCTACTCATCTACATACCTATGTAGTTATGTGTAGATCTCAAACTTATGATTGTGCTTTGGTGGCTTCTTTATTGGATAACATTGTGTATATACATTGTATTTATTTATTGCTAAAACAGCTTGTTTATGAGAAGCAAGAAATTTTATTTGCATAACTGCAGAAATAATCCTTTAATGACTCAAGGCTGTAGTCGTCTGACAGAATTTCCATACATGTTATCCACAACTTGAAGAACACTGACTATGGGAGATTTATATAAAATTGACCCTATTCCAGTATTTTACCAACACTCATTGTGTTCAAACCCCTCTCTATGTGTTGTCAATTATCCTTGCAAAGAAACATCTTTTTTGTATATAATTGTAATTATATATAGACATGCACTGTCGTCTACACACCTTACAAAATATAGATTAATTGTTGTCTAGTGAGGTTCCTGTCTAATACTGTATTAGGATCTTAGATGACCTGTATAATTATGTGGATTAGTTTACCACACTGGCACACATGTCCTGTAACTGCAACAAATGTCATCTTGTAAGATTACTGTGTTATAATCATACATGGAATTACCTGTGATTTTGTGTGCTTGTGACTGTTATCTAATGAATGCATGGCTATTGGTAGTCTGAGTGCCTTGTTTCCACTTGTAGATCATGTTGGGACTAACCCAGGTCTCCTCGCACTTTGGGATGATGAGAGAAAGAGGTTACAGTCTAAAGGTCTAGAAGGGGAGGTGCAGCTAGAAGCCCCAGACTCACAAGGTGTGTCTGTCTATCTGTAACCAATCGCTGTGGCTGGCAATGATCAATTAGTTGGCATTCCTAATGACTGCCAAGGGAACATTACTCATAATTTACCCACCTTGCCAAATATGTTGGCCTGCTGCCAAGTTCATAGTTAACCATGAATTTTTACTAATGTATTTATGGCCTATTTATCGACTGTACTGGTGATAGTTTATACATATATTATGTATATGTTTGGTTACCTTACACCCTCTTATTGTGAATACAGACCGAAGCAACCCTCCTGACGTTGGCATCTGTCCAATATGGTACCAGAGATTTATAGACATGGTGGATGCTCTGGACCTGTAAGTAGTCTGTGGTCAATCCCTCATTAGTTCATTGTGTTGCGGTGATACTCTAGCTTGTTATTTAGTGTAACATACCATTTTCAGTCTGCTGATGGGTAATTACTTCTCTCGCTGATATCAAGCTTGTAGTCACCTGGATGTACTCTGCTCAGTGGATGTCGGACCATTCCTATTCCCGTGATTAGTTTCTGAGAATAGAGGAACCTACTGGATGTTCGTTCTTAAATTCATGTTAGTCTACTGGTTATTGTAATTGTATTCACTTTAGTACATCTGAGGAGGATAAACAAAGCTTTGCTATTCCAAGCACTCCCGGGGGTTCCTCTCTCAACATCAGTGACCTCTGCTCTGATGAAGAGGTCGATGAACGCTCCATCAGTCAAGTGCTCAACTTCAGCGCTAACCTCACTCAGGCAGCAGAGCAGAGTAAGTTATCATCTGCCGACTGCTTGTGCGATTCCGAGCTGTTTCTAGGGGTTTCAGGTTATTTACATACACTGTGCTTGGCTTACAATACACCGTCTCAAGTCACAATATATACAATTGTACATGTATGTGTAAAGTTACTGGTTTGAGTGTTTGTTATAATTTTCTAATGCTAGTATTTTTCCAGACTCCAACGCAACGCAATGAGATAGTAGTGTCTGACTGTCGGTAGTATCAATAACATAATGTGGCTTTAGTGTAGGGCTGGTAGGTAGTATTAATACTTGATGTAATGTGGTTTTCTTGCAGTGAGCTGCCGAGAGTTGGCTGCGTTACTTGCAGAAGAGTCATCTGAGTCGGAAGAGGCGGATGACTACATTAGTTACTCTCCCAGAGTGTCACCACAGAAAGGTAGTCTCCCCATTGGTCCATTGTGTTACTGATAGATATCACACAGTGGTAAAGTACATCTCATTAGATCTTACTTATGAATTTTACTCGTATGTAAAAGAAGATTTCTGCCCTCGCTTTATATTAGTCAGTCTAACAAGAATCTGAGCAATGCAGTGTGAGCCACCAATCTTCGCTAACGCTTATATAAATGGTGCAGTTATGACACAACGCTGTTCCGAATAATTTCATTTTTTTCTACTCTACCCGAAGTGTTCAGACCCCACATTCGAGATGCCTAATATCATCTCTTTGAGAACGTACAAATGGTTTTTTATCTACGGCATCGCTTTGTTTACTTGGCAGGTGCTACCAAAGTTAACACAGATGTGTCATTGAGCTACTCCCCTGTTTCCTCACCTAGACCACCAGAGAATGGAGGAGATGACACGCTCACCCCTACTCGTGCAACACAGATATTACAGAGTCCCCAGGCTAATACATCTCTAGCCTCTGATGACAGGTAAGCTAATAATTATAAAATGCTCCTTAGTGTTCCAATTGGTAGCATAAATACATAAGATATTACAGAGCTGTTCTAGGCTCTAACGATGCCTTCAATTGAGAGGGTTTACTTTCATTTTCGTTTCGGCTACAACTGTTGGTTTCAGACCACATCATTGTTCATCACCTCTTTCATTTACTGACTGGTATAGGTCGATAAGCGTGCTCTCCGGTAGCAGTTTCACAAGTCAAGGCAGCAGACGATCTAGAAAGTCTTTGTATAAGTGGAACAAGAAATGGTCCCAGGGAACTTCAAACAATTCGTCTGCTGCTACCAGTCCTCTCCCAATCCTATCACAGTCCAGGTTGCAACCTATCACCCTATCAGAATTTAGTGCTCATACGCTCAGCCAATCAACATCCCAGTTACATGCCGATACTCACTCACAGCACATATCACAGAACTCTGATATATCCAATGCAAGCAAATATTCTGAGGAAATGCTAAGCCAATCAGATACCAGTATCACTAAAACTATCCAATCGCAGCGCAGCTCTTTGGATTTCGGTGGTGATGAGGATGAGGCATGGTTAGACGCTGCTTGCTCTGACCAGGTAAGTTAGCCCAGATAAAAATATATGGGTGTCTAACGTTGTAGTCATTTACTAGTTATTGCATCATTACAGTCACTTTTGTCTTTTGAATAGAGCATCCGACTTGTGGTATGAATATACAATGTGGTCACTAAAGACACATTTGTGACCCAGGCGCTCATTTTCGGACATCGTGCGCACAAAGTTCTCAAATTTGGGAGGGTACAGGGGGAAAAGCAGAGGTTTCAAATTTTCAGATCAGACAGATTAGACATAAAGCCTATGCTGAGAATTGTTGCACTAGTTCTGCTTTTCTCCCTGTACCGCCTGGACCCCTCCAAATTTGAGAACTCTGTGCTCACAATGTCCGAAAATGAGCACCTGGGTTATTTGCTCAAGTGAAGTTACTAGCAGGTAGTAAAAATTTGCTTCAATTTTTGCCATAATTTCATGTCTACAAGACTCTTGTTCTCATACCTGTGTCTGCAGACACTGCAATTTGCTTTGGAATGTTTTTATCTAATTACAGATTCGTTCAACATTTGACGAGATGTACGGTGAGACTGAGGAGCTGCTATCTGGTGGTGAGAGTAGCGACGAAGATCTACAGACTACTATCATGACGCAACCTGTCTGGGAGGGTGAAGAAGACACCGACGTTGAGGGGAAGGTTAACCGCAATAGGTAGGACTTACTGGGATGGCTAAAAGTTTAATATTGTCTAACGGGTGGGGATTTAGCGTTCTATGAGTGCAAAGGCTGCTTCCATTTAAATAATTTGAAAACTACCGATGCATTTAAATTCAACATGTTCGTCATCTGTGGAGAGACGTGCTATTGGTCATTATCATTTTAAAAGGGGACTGCGTGTGGTACTGTGGAAAATTAGTTCAGAACGTCTGTCTAAACCCTATTTTGGACTGGAATTATTGAGCAAATCATTTGGTTAACAGAAGTTCAGTTGTGTCAAAAAATAGAATGTGTAGCAGCCTAAATATTGCCGCCAGTAGATTATAAACTGCCTTGAGATGATTGTTTCGTTTGAACATCGGCACATCATTATCATGGTGCAAGGTAACTATTGCTCCATTGCGGTATTTTAGAGAGTCCTCCATTCCACAGCTGGATGGCGCAGGTGATGAAGAAACAGAAGAGGATACGGTGTTCAATGTATCAGAAAATGTAGGTTGTTAAAGCATTAAAGGATCCCTGTCACTAATTACCTTGCTCAGCAAATGTAGATTTGTGTTAAAATGAAGGCAGCAGGAAAGTTACAAGTTGCGGAGTTGTGCTCTCAACATATTTCTGCTTCCCATGATGCATCGCGCGATGCGCTATGTGCTGCCCTAGGACGATTTTTTTAATGAAGACACCCTAAACGGCAATTTTTTTATATAAGTTGTATAGAGAGAGGTTTCGTTTTTTGAGAATATTTTCAAAAGTAGCCTGAAAAATGCAAAAATAATCCATGAGCATATACTACTTGCAACCATGCACCCTTCAATTTATATTACACCCTCGAAAAAAGTTTTATTTTTATAGCTGCCATTGTTTATCCGAAACTATGGATTATCATACTAGCATCAAATTTTATAAACAAAACAAAGTCACATGACCATGCTAGCGGTCTGCACGTGGTATTTTGTTTACAATACAATTGATCACAGAGTTATTGCAAGTACCAAGGTACTATACTATCTATCTTCGTCTATGTCTATGGATTGAGTTGAGAATTCATAGTGCACAGAAATGCTAAGAATGGCGTTCGAAATTTGGATTTTCATTTCATAAATTTCATTTTCTAAAGAATATGAGCTTAGTTTATGGCCAGATTGTCAGCTACCACAATACTCAGCATAGTAAGCATTTACTATATGTACTCTTTTTTTTTATTTATTTCGTTTAAAAAACAAATGATTAGGTTTGAAATTAAATATTATTATAATATTTATATTAATTTTTTAAATGATAAAAAGAGTTAGATAACTTATAATACAAAAAAAAGGAAGTCATGTGATTATGATATTTCATATTATATTATAATGTTAATTAGGTTATATTATGATATAATTTAATATAATAATCTAAATGATTATCATATCATTATGATTTTAACATATATTTATATTTATATTACAATACTGGTGAAACTAAATTTCAGTTAGTATTAAATTTAGTTTTGACAATCGGTCACAATGAACTTTGTAAAAATGTGAAGTTATTGTATTGTTGTATTAAATCATCTACAATGTACATATTCAAATATAATTTTGAATTTACAATATACATATCCTGCGAAAATGCAAACAATAATTCCATCATAAAGTTTATTTCTAAAATAATCAATTGACTGATCTGGTCTATCCAAGATATTTGTATTACTGTATTTAGTTTATTCACTCTTTCAAGCCCCCCCCCCCCTTTTTCCCAGGCTAAATCTAAAAGATTGGTGGGACTGATGCTAACTTCATTAGACACAAACTCACCCTTATCTAATGCAGCTGAGCTAACCTGGTGTACTTTTATGTATGTTTGCATGGTCAAAGTTTCTTTTCGTTTAAAACAGCCAAGTTTTATTTCTAAAGCATTTTATGTTTTTATCGTATTTGTATCTTATGATGTACTCACTGTGTTGATTACAGGCTAGTTCCAATACTGTCAGCAAGTAACTTTCCTGACATTGATAAAGACATAGTTGAACTCGACTGTTTGTTGGAAAGAAGGAATGATCTGGTGAGCAGGGTAAAGACACACACTCACCTTTGATGAAGAATATTTAAATCGAATGCCAACCTCAATTTCTACATCCAGTTCTTTATACTGGTAGGTGTTTATAATTTATTATGTAGCGACAAGGCTCGTTACAAGGTAGCATTAAAACCGTCTTCTTGAATTTAACTTATGCATAAACTTATAAACTCATTGAGGTAAATTTCATCAGTTTATTCTTGCAAAATGTGAAACACACATGCTTTAGCTAATAAAACTGACAACCCATGTGATTTAGGTTTTCATTCCGAAAGTCTTCCTTCTGTGCCATATCGAACTATAATAATATTCAGCTCTAGGAGCCGTGGAGACCCATTCGACTAGCTCTGCTATCGGGCAGCCACATTAAAGAATTGTGTTTGGCGCCATGAATATTATATTATTATCATTATTATTTAGCACAGTGAGATGCCAAAGCTGTATGAACGAACGGGAACAAAGCTAGACCAATTCCATGCGACCAGACACTGGTGTAGAAATTCTAATTCATCTATTCTCCAGCTTGCACCATATCATCTTTATCTCCAATGTTGGAAAAAGCATAGGTAAGTGTTGTAGCAGTAATATGTTATGTACATTAACTTGATTATCAGTACTAGTACTTCAGCATCATCTATTCAACAGGGTGGGAAATTCTGCTGTGAGAGTTGAACCCAACCAAAACTACATTGCCACTAACTATTGATGTGTTCTCTTCGAGGGTCACAACCACTTTTCTTAATAAAATGCTCTACAAATTTGAATTGCAGATAGTACATATTGGATTGCAAAAGAAGCGTTCCAAATGTACAGTTCACCCGTACTCCAAGAGGTTTCTTCAACAAGTAACTCTATAAAAGGTGAAGCGTTATAGTGCCTCAGCATTCAAGCTGAGTGATTACGATTGAAAACAAACTTCTGCTGGCACGCTACATGGACTGTGTATCTCATTATGATTTCTGTTCATGTTCAATACTTTACACATGTATTTTACTCTGGATTCGGCTGTTTTCATCGTTGTATTTTGTTATAAACAGATATCGTAAATAAACAATAAATGTTTTAAGATATTGAAGTTGAATAGTCATTCGATGTCCTCATATTAATAACTAAGAATGACGGTTACATTTTCAGAAAGTACGACAAATCAAATAATAGTCAGAATCATTTCAAACATTTTTGTTTAAATGTATATGAATCATAGTTGGGCGGATCTATACTTGTGCACGTGATTCCATGGCTATTGGTTTTAGTCTCCAGCACTTTGCCAAAAGTATACTAGTAGGCCTAAATTAATCTTGCAATAACAGCTCGGTGTCATAAAACGGAGAGGGCAATAAAATTTGTCTAGAGACTGTATTGGTAAATAATCAGTAAATTGATCTTCATAACTACAGCAGTTACATGTCTTTGCAAATGGAAAATTGCAGTTTCATCTAGTAAAATAAATCCTCCCTAAAGCCTAAGAAAGATAAGAAAAATAGCACAAAATAAATGTAAAATCAAATATAATAGTCCAAAGTATAAATTTTGAGCTGCATGTATTTTCCATTTACTATGGCTGCAAACACAAAAAACATGAGTAATCTTGGAATTCAAAATAATGACATCTTGGAACAAAACTAAATCCACTCGGCTAATTGCAAATAACCATGAGTGCATAATATTAGTTCTTGTTAACATTAAAGCTTGTGGATTACGGTCACTTGAAACGAAGCAGTAATAATCGACTTAGTAAATAGAAAAGATCACCAATGTAACTGCACAATATAGAAAAAAATCAAAATGGAATTGGCCATCACAGGCATCAAATACAACATGTACTGTACTCATTGAAATTCTATTTACTGAAAGATCATACATGAAATATCAAGCCAACTGCAACTAATACATATAAAAATGAAAAAAATTCCAATTGTGGCAGAATATTAATATTTGAAGGTACCGGTCAATACTTTACAAACCATACGATTGATTTGGCTGCTCGAATTGTTGGTAAGTACTTCAGTTCAAGCATGTTGCTTGATAGATGTTTCTATTCTACAACATTATGTGAACATGTTATCATACCATTGGATCACTTAAAAGTACATTAACAACAACAGATGGTACCTAAAATCAGACCACACTAAGCAACTGAATATAACTGCTAGGTACAATGTAATAGATTGAAAATGATGAATACAAATCAAATCGATACCAATTTTGCTAGGCTACATTCCAAAAACCACAGTACAGAAAAGTAATATGTACATGCAGCAGTGTTTACAGCGAAAGTTTTGCTGAACTGATGCGACAACACTTCACATTTTTTGATTAGACAGAACCTTGAAAGTTGATGATGCACTTACCTTATGTATACCTATGTACAACAAGTCAACTCAGTGTCCAAGGTACAATACTCGTCACTCAAGTATGACTTTAAGAGGTTGCCATTGATGGGACTTGACATTCCTGGGTCATAGTCTTGACAAACTGCTAAAAAGAAGCATTCATTACACACATTTTAGTCATCATAGTATTATTATTACAACAGAGAAAGCAAATGAGTTGACTATAGTGTCATCAAAAGTTTATTTTACTTACGGCTGCAATCAAAGAATACAATTATTTTGAAATTCAATAAATTAAGTTTTTGATTAGGTGCTGTATAAAGGCCTACATATATGTAGATAGCAACAATCATAGTTAATCAAGTTAATATTATAATCCCAATATTTTATTTTGCATTTTATCCATTTTAGTAAAGTTTAAAATAGTGTAGTAAAGTAGGCTACATTCATAATAATTAACCATAAGTAACTAGTATGTTATTTTAACAAATTACTTATGTACCAATGTGAACAAAAAGTAAATAACAATAATTATCATTGCTATATCCACATGTATAAATAACTTTTTTTAATATCAACTACACTGGCATAGTACATTCACATTGACATTAAGAATTAAATTAAAATCAAAATTAATTTACTTTCATTGATTTGATATGATAATCAAATGATTGCAAATTCTTGCTGTGCTTGCCATATACCTTGTATCATATCATCTCTTGATAGCATTTTCATCTTGCAACAATAATTTCATTTTGGCAAAAGCAAAATATTATATTTTATTCTAATTCTGTCCACAGCCAACTGATTCCCATCGATCACCCAATGGGTTTTCCCACACGTGTACATGCGCATTCGATTTAGTTAGCCAATTATAATAAAGTTCAAGTAACCAATCATGACGTTCGCTCTAGCGAGCACATGGGTGTCTCAAAATGTAAACAAAAACGGTGACACTGATCCTTTAAGGAAACTACTTCACACGTGTATATTCACAATTTAGAGGTATTGAGCTTCAATTCGAGCTATTGGTTGTCTTCTTGGGCCTAGTATATTCAGAGATATAGTCCCCAGAAATCTACCCTGTAGAAAAACGCTAGTACAAACTTAGCTAGATGAGAAACCATTGTGGTGACCTTGGACCTGTGATGTTGATGCCAGGCCGCCGCACCACTGTAGTAGTAATTATATAGTAACCTTCACTAATAAATATATTTTAATCTATGGTAAAATACCCAATAATATTCCAGCAATTTATAGCCTGGGGTACGTTCTAGTCACTGCCAAATTATTTATGGGAAGCTACCCACAGGTTCCAAGCAAATGGTAAAAATGATTGTGACACAGTCAATGCTGTTGAACAGTGTGCAGCGATGTTTTCATTGGCGTGCATTGCATGGGAAACATCCAAGCGTGTGTTCCTAATTACAAAACCAGTTGTGGTTCTTAGATATGCTGACACTTTTATTGTAACTGACTTATTCACTTTTGGATCAAATGCTATTATTAGTGATTAATCACTTTATCATAAATGTAACGTAAACAAATAGCTATAGCGATTCAGTAAATGTTTGGCTTTATTTCCGCATGGCACCTACGTCATAGCTTACAACTGCAAGCGTTTTTGGAGTTAGTCCAGTTTGACAACTCATATTTCTTGAACCCCTGGGTCTAGGAAGTCAAACAAATACTCAAATGGAAGCTCAATACCTGTAGGTTTTGAATATCAACATCAAAACGTGATTTCCTTAATGCTTTAATATACGAGTATACTTTGATGCAGTCTGCTCACCTTTTCAAAACTGTCACTTGTTTCCCTATCTGAGAGGATGACTAACACTGTATTTATGAATGAATTTGTACCAACAGGGAATTGATCGTTATTTTCAATCTTGTGAATCTTATGTCATGTCGCTAAGCATGATGTAGTTTAGTTGGCCGATTTTCTAATTTCAGTTCCTTTGTTCGGCTTGCTTAGCTTTCTCTGTCCGTCTTCACACCTATCTTTCATTTTTGGTGTGACTGAAATTGGTGTGGCCAGGTGACTTGAAAATCAAAATTTAATGCATTTGAGAACAAAAGATATGTTCCTGAAGATACATTTTTGCCTTCTGCTATTTTCCGATACATCATATGTCTAAAGACTCTCAATCTACATATACATTACATATTGTGTTGATTTTATAAGGTTGATGGTGAATCCACATTCCAAGTAAGTAAGAAAGCCCACCCTCTAAAGTTGACTATCCGAAAGAGTGTCTCTGTATCGGAAAATACTCCCCAGCAACCTCTTAAGTCCCCACCAGCAAATGCTCTGCGATTGAAATTTCGAAGGACCTCCGAAAACACCTACAATGCAGACCACCCTGATGTAATAGTAGTACCTGTCCCTCCAAATAATGACGAGTCTCCAAGTAAACCTGATGGTGAGCCTGAACCTAAACCAAAGATTTCTCTTAGTTTGAAGTCCTTAGAGCTTAAAATCAGTGAAAAAGCCGGAAAGAGTAAAAAGGGCAAGGACAAAGATCGGAAGAAGGCTAAAAAAGAAAAATCTCACAAGCACAAGGATAGACACAAACACAAGAAAAATAAAGTAGGTAAATACTTGGACACATCGGTGGATAACACCTTTGCAACAGACAGCTGTGATCAAACTGAGCCCACCCTTGCAACAGCGGAATCTCACAGTATGTCAGCAATTGAGACTGCAAGTCCAACTATAAGTTGTCTTCCAAAGTTAACATTTTCTAAAAAAGGTAAACATTTTACTGTTAAGAATAGCGAGGAAAAGGTTACCCCTCTTAAGCTGAAGATTACAATACCATCACCTGTGAAACAGCAATCAAAGCATGTTTCGTTGAAGTCACCGCCATCAACAACAGTTGCAGAAAAATCCCCCATCAGCCATTCCAAGTCCCCTCTAGTTAGTCCGGCTTCCAAATGCGACCCCTTATCTGACTTGACATTGTCTAGCAGTGATGAGGAAGAATCCAAAAAACGTGTAAAAGCCAGTAAATGTGACTCAAAGCTCGCCAATGCCAGTAGTAAAGGATCATCTAGCATTGACTGTGATTCCGAGCAATCTCTTCCTAGTCATAAACTGAAATTAACAAAGACTAAGGACACATTAGTGTTAAAAAGTCCTCTATCTAGAACCCGGAATCGTGAACCTGCAAAGGCGAATTCTCCTGGTCCATTTGCAACTCAACATAGTAATTCTCAACGACTCAGTAATACATCTACGAGCAGGGATGTCATGAAGAGGTCAATGGAAGTTGAAATCACACCCCAGAATCAAATATCAAAACCTCAAGGGACATTGGTTAAGGGCCTGGATTATCCTTTGACTAGTTTATCTAAAACATACTCTTCCCATACTCATAGTAAAACTAACGTGGATCCCTTGCCACCTGGGAGTGAAGTTACAGCTGAGATGAATAGCCTTCCATTTTTGCAATCGAATAATGAGTACCACCAGCAACATGCTATGCCTCAGAATACCAGTGTCTTTCCACAACCGATACCAGTATTTCAGGAACCAACTTTGCCTCAATCGAGCAATCAGACAGCTAAAGCTTCCTCTCGCCCTAAAACTAAACAAAGAGCTGTGAAGAAAGACCAACCTCACAGTACAAAAACGAAGCCTACCAAAATGTCTCGAAAGTTGACCAAATTCGAATCCACCAAAGCTTCCAAGCCATCTACCTCATCTCCAGACGGTAATTTCTTGCACACAATGCAACTACAAAGAGTAGCAAGTGAAGACAACACCAATGTGTTTAACAATGCAGTGACAAGTCGTCTTCCTGAACCACAGGGTAGTGAATTAAACTTGAACTCTTCAAATCTTCACAGCAACCTGACTAAAACGCTGGATTGTAAGCCAACACAATTACCATCAGCTGCTGCTAGTCTGCCTCGAAATAGCCATCAAAATAGCATTTTGGATCAATGGGATAAACCCCTGGTGTCTTCCGTGGAGGCTCAGGAGATTCCTCTAGATGCAACAATTGGTAACAAAGATGCATTTGTGGAACCACAGCCATCAGGACTGTACCAAAACTTTCTTCAAACTCAACTTGGCCAAAAGCCGTCCCCCATATTTAGTCAACACCGTCAATCAACTTCATTTCAGTTTGAACAATCAATGGTCAATGCGCAGAATTCAGGAATACTTAGTACTGCATCAACATCTGATCATCTACAACTAACCGGTGATGTGTTGGGGACACAGCCCACAGTTTCACCTATACATAGATCACCATTATTACCAACCACGCCCACTGATGCAGCACTGCCAGATATTCCGTCCTCCAACTCTGTAAAAAGTAGTGGTTCAAGAGTGCAACAACCTACAAATGATCCAGTATCTAAATTTACATTGCAAATAAAACCACAAGTCCAGCAGGGATTATTTAGAAAGAAACGAACGCATGGCTCGAAAATAAAACGAAAACCTCATGGTTCTCGGAATGTGCCTAAATCTATTATGGCTATTGAAAGCTCTCTCAGCAGGTCAAATGTAGCTCTGTCTGATGGATCTATCTCTAATTCAGGTGAATCGCCAGCAGATGATGGTAACTCATTGTGGGGACATTCTCTGCTTCCAAATACATCCTTGCACGCTACAACTCCTGGTACCCAAAGTGAGAGTACAAATGCTGGCTCATTGGACAGCCAACGTTCTTGTCACATGGTACAGCAAGATACCAGTGTCCATACAGCCAGGGGTCCATCTTTATCAGCTCTTAATTCAAAAGATCAATCAACTGAGCAGTCTCCTATGCAGCATATTCCTGTCACGAGTCAAGATGAGGTCAGGGCGCCCATCAAACTAAAACTCAGCATCTCAGCTAACACCAAAAAATTGGAGGCAACCTCTCCAGCAGAGCCTGTCTGTACATTGTCAGATACTCTAAAACCATCAGCCGAACAACGGAAAACAAGATCTGGTCTAGTGCTGGATGCTGGTGAAGGAGAGGTAGAAGTGTCAGAAATTACCAATTCAGCTAAAGCGATGGTCCCTGCTGCTGTTCCTGAGTTAGTACATGTAGGCGATGCTGACAAGAGAGTGGATCGGGGTGCTGCTGGATCTCCTGCAAGTACTGGTTCTTTGCCTAAACCGAGATCATTTGTTGACAGATTAAGTCAGTTGAGCCAAGTGTTGGGAGTTGCACCCTCAGACAGATTGCTTGAAGAGCTACCCATTGATTTACCACCGCTAGTGAGGAAGGATAAACTTGGAAGACGACGAAAGCGGGGTAGAACCCGAGGTACCGTAGTCTCTAAATCCCAAGTGAAGCCTGCTACTCCTACTAAAAAACGGCCTAGAAAAAAGTTGGCTGCTGTTCAGCAAGTACGGCCTGACCGACCCAAACGCTTGCCTACACGATTTTTGGAGTCTTCTAGTTCAACTAGTGTAATGCCGACTGCCAGTGATGCTTCAGCTAAACAAATACCTGTAACATTAAAAAAGGATGATTCAGCAGCTTCCTTATGTTCTGGTCTTGATGCTAGAAAAGTAATAAAGAAACGGGAAGCAAAGAAAGTTGATCGCCCAACAGTAAGACATGATACGGAAGCTGTCAAAGAACGATTACAAACTAGAAACACTTTGAGACACAGGAAACATGAGGATAGCAAACCGATAAGAACTACTCGGCAGAATTCACTTCACAAGGAGTCAAGACGGTTAATCCTTCGTTCAAAACAGCTCCAGCGGGACAATCTTCCTGAGTTGCAAGATTTGTCCAAAGCAGTGGTCAAGCCACACCAGCCAAAAGTGGGCAGAGAGTTGATTCTACGTTCAGCTCATCTTCCCAGTGAGCAAGATGGGCGAGTCACGCTGACTTTACGCAGATCAGTGTTAATGCAAAGGGATGCTTTAGATAAAGTCGAAACCAAATCTGACACTCAGTCAGTCTCATCCAAGTCTTCAAGAAAACGGGTGGGCATCAAACACAGTCCTGTTTTCGAAGTACAAGCGGTGTTTGAAGGGCTTTATGCCTTTGAGTCGGACAGTTATGCCCGAAAGATCTCATTAAAAGGTGCCGTGACTCGCAACCCCTCAGTTGGTATTCCGTTGACTCCTGCCCTTGTGAAAAAAGCCATTAGTTCTACTGTTCCATCAAAGGCAAAAAGTTCCAATAATTCTTTCGAACTGCGTTCTCGGTCATCCTTGGTGAGAAATAAAAAGGTTATAAACGAATCTAAACCAACTGTAACTCTGAATAGCAAGCGGTCGAGCCAAGTGCTAAAACCTTCAAGTAACAACATCTCGAAACCTTCGCAAGAGAAAGGCTCACCGCCGTCAAAACTAAATGACCATTCTTCAAAGGCAATGCGACCTGAACTTCCTTGCAGACTTGTGAAAAAACAGCAACTTGCGTCTTCCCCAAACATGCTGTTACCAGTCTCATCAAACAGTGTAAAAAGTATTGAGCATCGAAAGATTGCTCCAAGACCTATTGGGCCTTCAATGCAGCGTTCTATTGCTCCAAAACCAATCACTCAACCAAGTGCTGCAGCCCCAAGTTCTAGCAATATGCTCATAATCATCCCTTCCAGTGTATTGCAGCCGACTACTCAGTTGCCTGTATCTGATTCATCAACACAGCAGGTAGTGACTTCATCTGCCAGGTCTGCATTGGTTGAAGATAAACAAGAAGCTACTCCCGAACCATCTCCTGTTACTCATGGATTAGGTGCGTTGCCCGAGTTTCCCAGGACCAGGAGTTCTGGAAAACTTATTAGCCATTCCAAGGTACAAGCCAAACCACTTTCCAATATTGTTGGAACGAGTGCAATGAAACCTTGTGTTGTTCAAGTATCTCCTTTAGCCAGCCAAGCTAAGAAGGAAGGTGAGGGTGGTCATGGCGAAGACTTTCCAGTTGTAACCCGTACAACTAAGCTGCGGAATGCACGATCTGGACGCGGCATTAAAGGAATAACAGAAGATCGGGATTTGATGCTGAAGAGATTCCTTGCAATGCCAGAATTGGATGTCCCTGCCAAACGACCCTGCTTTGCATCATCATCCTTATCTATTTCAGCTAGCGATACCTATTGCGAAAATGCAAATAATGATTGGCAGGTCACATATGATCATGCTTTGCTCGCTGCTGCATTTATGTCTGAAAGTGAAGGGGGTCGTTCTCATTCACTCAGAGTAACTACCTGTGAGCTTGGTGATTCATCTCATCTAACTGACGAAAGTCGCGCAGAGACAGAATGCTCAATGTCACCGAGAAAGTATTTACTGGAAAAATGTCACTGTCTAGATTGTGTTGTCGACAAAAACGTGTCGCATAAAGGTAATACACTGTTGGCCCAGTGTTTGAGCAACCCTTCTTCAATTAATTTATCAATCCACCATACCCAATCACACCTTCTCAATGAAATCTGTGGCACTTGGAAGAATGTAACACCAGCAACCTCATTGTGTCAGAAGTTGATTGATGTTGAGATACCTAACGCAGCCGGCTTTGATATCCTCCCAGAAGAAAGGGTGGTAGCTAACAGCCTTACAACTGTTGAAGTTACATCTGAAGAATGTGTGGTGCCAACATTGACAGAGAGTATTGTAGAAACTTCGAGCCCTGGTAATGAATCTGGTAGCTCTGTTGAAAGCCAAGGTAGTTCATCAGATATTCTTGAAACGAGGCTTACTCGCAGTAGATCAAAGGAATCTGACAACAGTAAAATAATAGAGTTGAAAAAAGAAACCCCTAAGAACTGTAACACCCTCGCCCCATCTACCTTCAAGCAATTCCCCACGGACACTACTAAGGAATTGAAAGTGGTTCTTTCTGATATCAACCCTTTGCTTAAAAAGTTAGGAAATCGTCCATCTTCTCCAATAGCGGTTACCGCTGTTGATCTGCTGCTAAGTACTAACGCTTCTTGTGCTAATGTTGCGACTTCTACTACAGCAGTTTCACAATGTGCCTCAAACGATTTGAAGAAGGTTGGTGATCCTATCCAAACTAGTAATGCTGTGTCATTACGGAGCTCACAAGTAGCCGAGCCCTCAATTGAGAACATGTCCGTGGAGGGCTGTGACATTATTCAGCCTTTACCCATACAGAAACAACAAGCTGTACTTTCAAATGATTGTGCTGAAATGGCTAAGGTCTCAAGTGCCCCACTTGTGCGTATTGATGTGGACTCTCTCTTGGTACCACTCTGTGATGTTAAGCACTTGACGAATGCGCATTCTACTGCAACCCAGGCCAGTTCTCAAATTGAAGTACCATTGGATAGGGCAAGCCTGTCTGATCATGTATTGGATGTAAGGGAAAACTTGGAGTTCAAGAGGTTTGATATTGAAACAAATCCTTGTCCACCTCGTATTATGTTTGCCGAGGAGTTGAGCCATGAAGCTGAACTTAGCATGGTTGAATCTATGCCACCACTTATTCCTCTTGTATCCAATGTTTCGGCGAGCAAATTTCGGAAACGCTGCACAGTTTCTGCTGTGCATATGTTATGCTCTTCTACTGAGACTGTTGGGGATTATCCTTCTGTAAAAGCAAGCTCTCCATATAGTTCAGATGCAGAGAACTCACTAGCAACAGTAGAACATTTGAACACCATCAGCTTTAGTAATGTAAACACCTCTGAATTTGGGTTATTGCAAGATGAAATTGTTCCATTTGAGAGAATTATCAGCGAGTCGGTGGGTTCATCAGCTTTGCCAACAGCTAAATTTGCGGCATCTAGCTCCAAGACCACACCTTTTAACACGCTAGCAATGAAGCAAAGTGTGTACTCTAGCATAGATCAGTGCGATTCAACATCCACAATAGCTACTTCATCTGCATGCACACACTCCGCAATTATTTCTACTGAAGTGGCTTTGAACAACCATGATAGTAATGATGCTAGCCAGTTCACAACAACTAATAACTTAAGTGTTGTTTCCAAAATACCGAAGCCTGTATTAAAAACTGGTACATTGGAAATGATCACCAATACTTTTGCAACCAAGGAACATCCACCAATTGACTTGCAGACTGCATCCTCGATTGTATATGATATTCCCATAGACACTGTAGAGATGTGCCACAGGTTACATTCACATACTTGTCCTCTAGCCGATGATGAATTTCTCAAAGATAGTAATGACGACCAAATCCTACCTGTAAAAACATTTTCAGTTGCTGATGAAAACTGCTCAAATAGGCTCCCACCAGAGGTAGTTCACACAGATCAAACTGTTAACTGTATACAACCATGTGCAGAATTGCTAACTCTGTGCCAAGCTAATCATGTTGCGCCAGTCAAAATAACTAAAGGAACAGAGAAAAAAGTACGTCGAATGAGTCATTCCAGTGCCTGCATCGAGAAGGTTGCCACATATTTGGCTGTCGAACAGGACTCTCCTATCAATTTGTCTGTCAAACTGCCAAGTGACAGTTCTATTCCATCTACCTCTTTCTCAGGTCTGGACGTTGATCAACCTATTGATTTGTCACTGAAACGTAAACTTCCTACAACATCTGATGAGCCGATTGATCTCTGTATCAAACGACGTTCCATACAAGGTATTGAGAGACGTTCAAGTTCTGTTCCTGAACATCCACCTGCTATCAAGCTGGCTGAGCACTTCAGAGTTGTTGAGCAGATTCCCCCACTGTTAGTTCAACAGAATGGAAGATTGCCTAGAGTATCTAGTCACACTGTAGTACAAGAGCATCCGCTACCACCCCCCGTTGAAGACAAGTTGATTGAACAGTTTAAAATGTCTCAGGTATGAACTTTTGTTATTTCCAGATGCAATGCTTTTTCTCTGATGATTATTCTACCTAGAGATTGTACAATGTGTTACAGATCTACTCCAATCAATTAGTTCCAGTATTTTTATTAGTTCCTTGTTTAAAGTTGTTTCATTTCACCGACAATTAAACTATTTGAAAAGCTAGGGTTCAAATTTTATTCCTCCAGACTGATGGTGCGGTGGATTCTCCTGAGCCCTCCGACAGTGAGGACATGGACGAGACTTCAGGTTAGTCTGTAAGTATCCTTTAGTCAGTGAGTGTCAGTAAAAATTTGTTGTTCAATAGAAATTAGTCAGTAGGTGTCCATCGGGGTCAGTTTACACTGTTAGTCACTGCGAGATTTCCTACTAGCCTGACCTGTCAGGAGCACCTCGCTTTACAACTGAACTGCATGGGCCTCTAATTGGAAGCTGTTGATAGAGGCACCACGTCAGCACTTGGCGACATCATATAATATACTACAGTATGTGCAATGTAGGTTAGCGTATGACTTTGCATGCAACATGCTGTTGGGTATATCTCAATGCAATTAATCAGCCTAGAATGTTCACTTTCAAGTATTTCTGAGTTGCTAAGTTTTAGGCTCAAACGGTTGCTTTACTTTCTAGCGGCATGTATAGACCAATCACAGACAGGCTCAAAACAGGACTCTAATAAGGCAGCTGATTATGATACTGATAGTGATAAGACCATGTGGTCCAACCCTTCTTCTGATTGGAAGAACAAACATGAAGACGATTTTGATGAAGTTGACATCGTCTATGGCAGTGAGTACATAGGCTCGGTTGTATCTGTACTTACATATAGAGCTTACTGGAATGTACTTGTAAAATGTATGTAATGGTATGCTATCCACCATGTGTTTGCCATTCCTGGCCCTGGTTATAAGCTATAGTCTAAACACAGCCATATAATCATCTTATGATGGTGTCATCCATCATACGTCTGCTTGCAAATATAGTCACTGTATGTATGTATGTACTTAATGAACTTCCCAGAGAAGTTCTTGAACTACATTTGTATATAATTATATAAGTTACATGTATGATTAAATAAAATGGTTAAAACTTGCCGCTACCAATAGTTTCATACTGCCTAAACTAAAGCAATTGAACAATTAACAGCTTTATTTTGTCATATTTTACTGTTCTGACCATTCATGGAGCACTCTATGTATACATTTATCAACGTCCAATAGACCTGTATCAAATGTGTGCAGTCCATGTGGGATATGAGGTCAAGCCATGCTTTCAGCACTTTGGTTAGTTGTTATTGTTACCATTAGTTAGAGAATTAAGATACATGTAACTATCTGATTGTTTTAGCTCCTCCTGATGAATTGACCAATGACATGACTGATTACAAACTGCCATCAAGTACAGCTGAATGTGATCTAGCACAACCTGGGACATCCTCTATGATTCTAGGCCACCATAGGAATGACCTCACACATACTGATAGAGTAGATGATTCCACTGATGAGGACTTGACAGATGCAACTTATACCGCAGTCAAGCGTCTCAAATTAGATGAGTCATGCCAGGTTTGTATATTACTCTTTTCAAAGTAATCTTGATAGTCTTTTGTCTCTTTATTAAAGATAATGGAAGGAAAGAAAAACACGCCCACATACCAGGTAGAAGACGTTGAGTTACATTTGTCTACAGTCAAATTTGTATTCCCTTTCTTCTTCCATGAAGCTCGGTGATTGAGCAAAATAAATCAAGTTTTGTAGCCACTGCAGTTTTTACCCTGGAATCTAAACCAATAAAATATTGCCAACATACGCCTTTAATTTGAAAGTAAAGTGCGCAATGGTATTTACCTGGGACGTGGGCGGGGACCCATGGTCATATATTTATCACTGAGTTAAATATCTTTCCTTCCATTATCTTTACTGGTAGGTCTACTCTCTCTTTCGGCACCTAATAAGTGGAGCATTGCTCCACACACTGAGATAGGTAGGCTATACAATACTCGTATGGCATGCAAGCTTATCCTTTGGGTCAGAGAATGTGCTTGTAATAGAATTACTTCCTGCCCTTAGTGTTTATAACAGCATGTGAGTGCAAGCGTTTTAATTAGCGTGATAACGGATAATGTGTCGGTATCTAAGATGCCATCGGTGCTTTTGTTCGAACATTAGTTTCACTTCAGATATGGTGTGCATGTTTGCCGTTTGTCTCCATCTGATGTTTCAAAGTCCATTAGCTTGGGTAAGCTGTTAGAAGAGTGTGAGAGACTTGCTTCATCAGCTACAAGTATTGATCTATTCCTGTCTCTTATAGAATAATGTAGTATACCCTGCAAGACCTGCAAAACGGTACAAGTTTACTAGAGCTCCGCCGTCCCTAACCTCAGTGCAGTCAACATGCCTGGAACTCGGGCTATCACTAGTAGAGAATACTTACCCCTACTTCAGTAAGAGGGTAGACTGTGAGAAGGCTCTAGCAGACCCCATGTCTAGAATGTGTAACAGAAGGTTTAATGATGTGTGTGTAAGTACATAACGGTACATGTCATAAACTCCTCTCAAATCTCATCTCTAATGTGATGCAAATATGACGTAACACCGGCAGGCATACTCACAGACGTCTGAGTGTTTCATATATGTCGTAAGAACCAATATCTAATAAGAACCTATGAATTACAATTTAGCCTCAGCACCTACCTCCCGTCGTACTACGTGATGGGAGACCAGTGAAGACTTCCAAACCGTCTCCTCAAATTCAGAGATTTGAGCTAGTACAACTTCCGCCATCACTCCATTCTGTTACCATGTGGCTGCAACAAAGAGACAGTGTAAGCAAGGTCAGTGAAGGGTAACCAGTCTATTTCCTGTCACCATAGTCACAATGTACTTGGTTTCCCTCTAGAAGCATCTCATTGGATAATGTTTGTGATGATTATCTATAGAGAGAAGGAGCAGACAGGCAAGTACCGCCTCCTTCTGAGCCCACTGCACCCGACAGTGCTGATGCAGATGTAGCCTCAGCTTCTGACAAGGAAGTCATAGTTCCTGAGAGTCCTAAGGCTAAGGCAACCTCTCAGAGATCAGAAGACAACAGCCGTCCAGGCAGCAAGAGTAAGTCCAAGCTTCTTATACATATTTAACAGGATATTACATCATAGGTGTGTTGTTAGTGGCTGCTCACTAGGTGATATACACATGTGTTATGGTCTCGATTTGGACAATTGATCTAGGAAATATATCCGGTTATTACAAGGCAATGTTTGATAACTCTGATTCCTTGTCAAGTAGATAGATTCTCTTCTCTTAGCCCTTCAGTAGCATTTCAACTGTCGAGAAAGCAGTAACAGTTGGGTATGCTTGGGAACAGCTGCTGATTGGTTGAGCTCTGTACAGGTAGTACATACGGCTTGAATATTAGTTATGTACTACTCTAAAATCCTTCTGCAGGTTCCTTCTACTCCAAGACTTCTGGGCACAGCATTAGGTCTAGACACCATGACCTCTTCTCTACTCAGATAATACAGTCGCTGAATGAGGCAGAGAAGTCATTGAGAATTCCCACACAGCTCACTCAGATCTCCCGGAGGTAGCTATCATGCATATGGCTAAATTATGATGCTCGTACATCGTGCATGCCCATTATTCAACCATCATTTAGTTTATGGAAGTTTCTAGATTTGGCTCCCATTTTAATGGTGTCTTTCAGATCGTCTGCATTTGGAGACACTCCGACAGATATAAGTTTGAATTCTGGACGAACGTCAAGGTATGTGCTCTATATGCGCTTTCATCATTGCATTTTTAATTTGTCTACTAATTACAGTGGTGAGACTCGACTCTCATAATCTATTTAGCACATGTGCATGTATGTTCTGTATGAGGTCCTCCCTTTCCCATTGCTTAGTGTACATGTGTATATTTTACATGTAGCACGTTTGATGTCATGATAGTTCCACATTGTGTACATTATTATTGTGGCTTCTACTTGCATTGTACATGTGTATGACTCAAAGTTGGTAAAAGGAAAGATGGTTCATTCTAGCCAAACACTGTACTCCGCCGCCTCCAAACGTAGTCTGGATTAAGTAAGAAGTGGTACAAAATCGCTATTATTATTGTGTTCCGCGGTCCAATCAGAAACGCTTTTTTCCTCGGCCTCATATAAACTCTT
The DNA here is from genome assembly GCA_935421135.1 of Bugulina stolonifera. Taxonomy (NCBI): domain Eukaryota; kingdom Metazoa; phylum Bryozoa; class Gymnolaemata; order Cheilostomatida; family Bugulidae; genus Bugulina; species Bugulina stolonifera. Next base: position 6,253,622 of record OW285193.1, on the reverse strand, counting down.
CATTTAATATATAAACGAAAACTACTTACAGGCTGCTCAATATTACAATCGTTAAACTGCAATGATAGTCGGACAGCTATTCAAAAGTTGTGGAACGTCAGGACCGCCACATTAGGCGTTCTTTGTTGGGACAAGGTATTATCACTGAGTGAACTGTCTTTCCTTTTACCATCTTTGTATGACTGTGTAGTACACTCTGAATTTACACAGTAATTCCCATACACAACTCTTAAGGCTGGGAAGTTATACCTGCAGCTACTGTGTATTATACATGTTTGTACATTGACAGACTTGACACCCAGAGTCCGCCTGATGCTGGCTCATATTCTCCTTTGATGACCTCTCCACATCCTGAACAGTCCGCTAACATCACCAGAATGTGGTCGCATGATAAGAGTAGTATTGACGGCATGTCAGGACGTAACGTTGCAGCAGACACTCATCAACTACTCAAACAGATGGCAAGTCACAATACTGCACACAATGATATGGTATCTATGTCTATGGAGGTACACGTCAATACCAGAGGTAAGTACAGTTGGTGATAGCATATGCGACTGACTGCATACTAGTCACTTCAGTCGGTAGCTGGTAATAATAATGTACAATTTGATTTGAATTCCTTGTTGTATGGAGTCGAACTATTTTAAAGTAGTTGGGATGTTACATATGACAGATTTCTTCATTGAAATTTCAGCAAGAACAGTTGTTTTCATGTTTTTATTTGATAGCACCCAATCACTATTCACAAACTTAAGGCTATGTAAATAATGTGCTTGATTGTTCATTGATCTGTGATATGACAGGTCGTCTAGGTTATTACATTCGCCTGAGTATATCACCTGTTGTAAAATATTGCTGGTCCATGCCTGCTTATTCCAGTAGTTTCTATTTTTTGATAGTTGTCTTCTTTTCCTTCCCGTCTGATATATTGTACCCTATGCAGGTTCCCTGAATCCCGATCCTACCCAGGATAAAGTAGAAGCACTGTTTCTTCACGTCAACCATGACACTGCGCAGAGAGAGTCATTCCACTATGTACTGGTATCACTTGACGGTGCCTGCCAACATGTACCACAGTTACTGCTGCCGGGTGCTACTGTCAGTGTGGTCCAGTGTGCCACAGAGTCACTTCTACTGGAAAAGCTGGTGAAGTTAGTGCGCAGGTATGTGCCCTGGCAGGTGCTTGCTATGCCGTGGCAGGTGCTTGTGGTGAGAAAGAGCCATTAGGCCATGTGTGGTGGATGTATTTAACTTTAATTCTGGTCTACGATACTGGATTGGGAAAGCGGTTGCTTACGAGCTTATTGGTGATAACAGTTAGCTGTTTTTGACATGACTAACGGCTTATATCATATAAGAAAGGCTTTATTGCCATTGGTTTACACGAAACGGTAGTTCCAACTTGTAACTATAACCCTGCACTATGCAAGTAACCTGATCAGTTAGATGAAGGAAATATCTTGAAATCTGTCCCTGTCACACTCGTACATGAGGAGCATTGAAACACCAGAATGTAAACATTTTCTGGACAAAAATCGCCAAAATTTGCAGTAAACTGGTAAATTTTTGAAGGGCGGAGCCTATATGAGTATTTCCTCTTTGTAATATAATATGTTACACCTCAACTTTGTTATTTCTCCATATCCCCCCATTTTATGACTGATAGTGAACCGACTCTATTCACAGGCATGACCCTGACTTGCTGGTAGGCTGGGAAGTACACAACCTCTCCTGGGGTTACCTTCTACGTAGATCAGTCGCCCTGCAGCTCAACCTAGCCAATGAGCTTTCTCGGATTCCCAAACCTCCCTCTGCCCGCCCCAACCAATCACAGGAGTTTGTCCTCCACAGCTCAGAGTTTGCTCGTGTCGGTGGAAGAGTTCTGGTAAACATGTGGAAGGTGATGAGACACCAGGTGAGTTATGATTGGTTGCTCTCATACTTATGTGTACTCTGATTGGTTACTCTACCAATCAAACCAATCAAAGCTAGTATCAGGAAGTAGAGTCTACTGCCTATTACCAGTGTTTTAATGGCATATTTGGTACATGCACTCTGGTTGGTTAACATACGTTATATGAGCAATAATTGGTTGGATTCTGTAACAGTTGATGCACTGCTGTACTGCATTCCCTGTATTGAATTGGATTGTCATTATATACAGGATATAGCCTATGGTCATATTTGTAGATGGGACTGGGGCTGATACCCTCCCTCACCAACTATAACATTGAGAATGTAGTCTATCACATTCTCAATCTCAGAATACCTAAGTTTACCTACCAGGACCTGACCAGCTGGTACGAGCATGATAAAAACAGGTAAGTGTAGTATTGTGTAGTTACAGCAAGTATGTATATTATTGTATAGTTACAGAAAGTAGGTGTAGTACAGTATAGGTACAGCAGGCATGTGTAGTATTGTATAGTTACATCAGGTATGTGTAGCATGGCACAGGTAAGTGTAGTATTGTATAGTTACAGCAAGTATGTATATTATTGTATAGTTACAGAAAGTAGGTGTAGTACTGTATAGGTACAGCAGGCATGTGTAGTATTGTATAGTTACATCAGGTATGTGTAGCATGGCACAGGTAGGTGTGGTATTGCATAGGTATAACAAGTAGGTATGGTATTCTATATGTACAACATATATCTAGCATGCATGAGTATGTAATATACCCTTAGTGTGTACCTTGTTCCTACTTGGCTACTACTAGCTGTATGTTCATACCCCCGATGTATTACAGACAGCGAGTGTTTGACTACTACCTACGGAGGGTGCAACTCCTACACACCATGGAGCAGCAAATTGATTTCATTGGACAGACGAGTGAGTTCGCTAGGGTCTATGGAATAGAGTTCTGTGATGTCATCATCAAAGGCTCGCAATACAAAGTCGAATCGATGATGTTACGGATAGCCAAACCTCTCAACTTTGTAGCCGTGTCTCCTAACGTGCAGCAGAGGGTTAGAATGAACCCACCAGGTATGTATTAGTATACAATACAGTTCTCAGGCTACGGTGATAAAACTAAAATAATTAAACTTATCAATGGAATTGTTTCACACTTTATATTCCTATTTCTTTGGTGTGATTCTAATACTACCTCCTGACAGGTACAAGTATGGTTACATTGTATCGTATCTGCATGTTTGTTCTATATTCTATTCCACAGACACTATGTGGGTACCCACATCTGGTGAATTCACATGGCTGTAATATTCAAGTCTCGTGCAATGTATTTATATGCAATGTAGGATATAATATTATTATAATATATTAATATACATGTAGAGTGGATATGAATACCGGATGTATATATGGTTGTATGCTATTGTAGAATGCATACCGCTGACTTTGGAACCCGAATCACAGTTCTATGCTGACCCAGTGATAGTCCTGGACTTTCAGAGCCTCTACCCGTCTATAATGATAGCTTACAACTACTGCTTCTCTACCTGCCTCGGTAACATTGCCGAGCTGGAGAGAGCCGGGTATGTATCCGTTTCGTTACCTTTCTACGCTATATAAGTACTTGGGTTGAACCTGTCGACGGTTCGTATGAGTCTTAGAGAGATGTCCATTGTACATGTACAATATGTATACAGGTCATTGGCTTTAGTGCAGACTTTTACTAGATAACCGCGTGATGCGGCACCTGCAGCTGCGGTGAAGCTGTCTACGCCGTTTTACTTTAGTGTCTAACATACCCCATAGAGATGCCTTTCTAGAAATTAAACCATACACATATCATATCGTTTGGCGACAGAAAGATAGACTATTGACAATATTATATATGAGTTTTACACACATGAATAGAAACGTTTTGTGGAGAGGATGTGGTAGTGTTGGGCTGATTGCTATCTCAATTATATTCATATAATATTACCCTGTAGTGGTGAGGAGTTTAAGTTTGGCTGCACGTCATTAAGAGTTCCGGCACATGTACTCTCTAAGCTGAAGGATCACATTAACGTATCCCCTAACGGTGTAGCCTTCGTCAAACAGCATGTCAGGAAGGGCGTCATATCCAGGTACCGTATAATTTCAACTATTACTATAAATAAGATGTATCATGTACATGTATATACTCGTAGGGTGCCCTCCCTACCCACCCCACATGCTTGTCTCAGTATCTTCTGAATCACAGTCTATGGGCCAGTGTATTAAGTGGTAAAGTTAAATTGTTGCTTCTAGCACCAGGTGAACACAACTCTTTGCCTACCAGATTTGAGGGGTAATCAATTGGTTTATTCAATCACTAGTCTATAGTAGTCTAGATATACTCGATTATAATGTAATTGCCATCCTCATTGAAATGAGATGACTGATTATATGTTCCATATTTCCTCTTTGAGGTATTTAACCTCTCCTTTGAGGTCGTTGATAGGGCAGGGTAGAGCTTTAGTCACTCCCACCGATATTATATCCAATACTAGTCTATATGTTAATAGGATGGTAGAGGAGATACTGGGCACCAGACTGATGGTCAAGTCATGCATGTCTAGGTACAAGTCTGACAAAGGTCTACACAAGCTCCTACATGCCAGACAACTCGGACTGAAGCTCATCGCCAACGTTACGTTTGGCTACACTGCTGCTAACTTTTCTGGTAGAATGCCATGTGTCGAGGTGAACAGATATATTTATCAACCAGTTATAATGAGAAGGATATGTTTTACTTCTTTGTTGTATCCAAGCTCTATTTAGTTCAGATGTAACCTACAGTGCACTTACATGTACATTATTGGTAAAAAATTTTATAGTAAATACTTAGTGACCTTTTGTTATTAGATACCCTCTGACAGGCTAATGCTAAGTATAACTCTCCAAATGTCTTTGATTTGGCGAATTGCCAATGTGATTATATATGTTTCTTATTGTAAATATCAGAACCTATGGATTGCTGGTGGCCGTTAGGCCATGTGAGTGTAGTTGTAAATGCAGCGTGGACAGTAGCTTAGGTGTTTTCTTTTCACTTGGCTCTGATTTATTGAATTGGGTCTAACCAATAGCCTAACCAACTGTGCTGTGTGGGGTCATTGTAACCACCATTTATCCGTTGTCACGTGCCAGGTAGGAGACAGTATTGTAAGAAAGGCTAGAGAGACACTGGAGAATGCTATTAAGATGGTGAATGAGAATGACAGGTGGAACAGCAGAGTTGTTTACGGTGACACTGACAGGTAAGTGTTTGAATATGCCATCATACTTTGAAGAACATGTGCCTGTGAACTTTCATAGGTGATGACTTGGCCCCGTCTGCAACCTAAGCGGATCATTGTTGTGTTTTTAGCTCTAGCCAATAAACAGTGAGTTACACGTGCTACTGGCATGGGCACAAGGCGAATGGTGTTGTCCGAGAAAGTACATGTAACTCTGATTGGTTAATATTGGCCAATGCAAATAGGGCTTGCAGTGTTCCTCGCTAATTTAGTGTGCCGTTTAGGAATGTGACTGGATGTCTTCACTTTTGCCATATTATGTTTACATTTAGTTACACTTTCATGCAATGATTATGAAAGAAACCACTAATAATCTGCCATCACATGTTGGCAAAAGAAACTATTTATATCAGCTCCAACAGAGTCATTTTGTGTAGCAGTCAGTTTAACACTACAAGTGCTGTAACTATGTACATACTCAACTGAATGTTACAGCTTGTTTGTCCTGGTGCCAGGCCGTTCTCTGCAGGAAGCCTTCAAAGTTGGTGAAGAGATCAGAGATGCGGTGACAGCTGCTAACCCTAAACCAATCAAACTCAAGTTGGAGAAGGTATGTCTCGCCGATGGCATTCAGGCTGTAGATTCATATCTAAACTGATACCATTTAATCCGAGAGCCAATTATATTAGTGCTTACATACGTGTATGGACTCCTACTCTATGTAGCGTATAGATAGTACTACTCCCGTCCCTCTCTTCTTTCTAGGTGTACATGGGGTGTGTCTTGCAGACTAAGAAAAGGTATGCCGGTTTCATGTACGAGTCAGCCGACCAATCAGAGCCAGTGTTTGATGCCAAGGGTATCGAGACTGTCCGACGGGACTCCATACCAGCAGTCTCTAAGGTGTGTCCTAATGTTACCAATATGTAATATAATAACTAGTGTATGATCAAACTTGTATAACAAAATTACGCTGAATTTCAGCCAAGTTTACCTACATGTACATGTTTTAGTACCTAATCAAAGCCTTACCGTGTACTGTATATATTTGGATGTAGTTGATTATGCTCGTATACACACATTTACGCACAAGTGTTGTACTTGTCTCTACCAGATCCTGGAGAAGTCTCTCACTTCTCTCTTCACCACGAGAGACCTGAGTCAGAGTAAGCTCTACGTACAGGATCAACTGAGTAAGATACTTCACGGTTCAGCTAAGCTCCAGGACTTTATATTCAGTAAGGAGTACAGAGGAGAGAGAGGGTACAAACCTACAGCTAAAGTACCGTCTCTACTCATTGCCAGGTAATAGATACATGTATGTATTTATGGTTGGATTGTAAGGTAACATGTATGTGTATGTCCATCTAGTGGGTTGGATTGTCAGGTAGCAGGTATAATGCGGTGTGTGCATGTAATACTGAGAAATGACAGGATTCGGTAGCTTATTATACCTGCAATTGATGTGCCAACTCGTACTGCATACATAAGCATGTATTATATAGTGAGCTGGTAGATATTTGATTGGGTGATTATGGTAACCAATCACCAACGCCTTCTTTATTTTCCCTTCCACTGTCTCAACTAATCCCACACATGTTCAAATAGTCCAATAAATAGTGCTAAGTGTACCGTGTTACACCTTCCTAGCTACTTGTATTGGTTGACACAGGAAGAGGCGGGAAGTAGATGTGTGGAGTGAGCCTCTTACTGGAGAGCGTGTACCATATGTGATAGTGTACGGGGCGCCCGGTACTCCCCTCTACAACTTGGTGAAGGAACCTCAAGATGTACTCGCTAACCCTCAGCTAAAACTCAACACTCTCTACTATATCACTAGAGTAATCATCCCCCCTCTGCACAGGTTAGTGGCGGTATACAATATATGCCTGTAGAGCTACAAAACTAGACTGGAGTTGTCTTCTCTTCCTCTGTTCATATAGAATATTCCAGTAAATTCTATATGGGTAAATAGTACATGTATGAACATCACTAGGTTGATATTTATAGTTCCGGAAAGACAAGCATATTCATAGGATTGGGTAATGGGTAATTTTATGGCCATATTACAGTACATGTATATAATGAAACACAACATTTTATAATTTTTAAAATAAGCAATTAATCTGTTAGTTGGGTATTATACATTTATATAGTTTCATGTGCGAACATACATGTATAATATTGTTTAATCCAGGATGCTAACACTGAGTAACCCATTTACCAGATAACGTACGTTGTACTGTGATTGTTTGGAGTTGTCTTCTCTCTGTGCCTACTGCTGACTATTACTACTCTATTGTAGAGCTTATTCACTGCTTGGGGTGAATGTACAGAGCTGGTATGAAGAGCTCCCTAAAGTACACAAGTTTGTGGGTGAGAACACGGCTACCAATGTCAAGGTCAGTGGTTTTCCTCTCTGAACAATTTTATTTTCTATAGTAATATTGAGAAATTAAACGCAAGCGTTGTTGCCTGTATTCTCACAGATGCTGTCTATCACGTTATCATGTACTGAAACTGGACAACTAAAGGGCAGAAATATTCTGCTTTTAAAGTTGTATTACTTTTGCTTCATGTACACAATATAATTGTGTGCTCAATCTGCATAGAGTGTACTGTTTTAATTTCAACAGTGTGCATTCCCATGACCACAGGCTAATTGAACAGTTAATTGACCACAGGCTAACTTGCTGATGTAAAACTCTTCCATTTCAGAGAACTCTAACACAATATTTCTTCTCAGCCAAGTGTGCCATCTGCGAGTCTGGTTGCCAGGCAACCGTCTGTCACACGTGCCTCACAGCTGATGCTCAATCTACTGTCATTGCTCTCAATAATATTGTGGGAAGACAACTCTCTCTGGAACATTCTATATCACAGGTAATCACCCACTGAAACCTAACACAGTCACTGCAGTGTTCGATGATGTAACTGTGTACACTGCAGTGTCTGATGATGTCACAGTGTACACCACAGTGTCTGAAGATGTCACAGTGCACACTACGGTGTCTGATGATGTTATAGTGCACACTACGGTGTCTGATGATGTCACAGTGTACTCTGCCATGTCTGATAACTCATTTGTAGAGATGTCATTAGTTCACATTGGAAACAGTTCGCCGTGGTGTAAAGCATACAGGCTCACAGTAGCTACATAGTACTAAGGTAACACAGTAGTTACATAGTACTAAGGTAACACAGTAGCTACATAGCACTAAGGTCATACAGTAGCTACATAGCACTAAGGTAACATAGTAACTACATAGTATGGGTATTTTGTAGCTCTGCAGGCTGTGTTCTAACATTATGAGTGATCATCGGGTGCCCTGTACCTCCCTCGACTGCCCTGCACTGTATAAGAAGACTCAGCTACACAAACAACGGACTTTATCAGCCTCACTCTGTGATAAATATCTTGGCAAGATAAACAACTACTGACTGTATACTAGAGGTCATGTGATGTGTCTACTAGAGGTCATGTGACGTGACGACTACTGGTCACATGACGTGTCTATTGAAGGTCATGTGACATGTCTACTAGAGGTCATGTAACGTGTCTGCTAGAGGTCATGTGACATGTCTAATGAAGGTCATGTGACGTGTCTACTACGGGTCATGTGACGTGTCTACTACAGGTCATGTGACGTGTCTACTACAGGTCGCCTTTTCATCTAATTCTTGTGCTAGTCATCCAATCATCTATCAGTATATAAATATAATAAATTATCGACTATAAGAGACTTTCTCTTCTTATCAGTGGATGCCCTGAACAATATGGAGTACCACTGCATGGCTATATTACTTCCAGTCATATAATCGTATAATCACATGATATTTACTTCCGGCCAGTTCATACCGGTCTCGCTTTAACCTGACAATGCGATGGTCTATACACGTTTAATACTAACCTGTTGTTTTTAGTCTGCTATTCTAAGTTTTTTAGTAATACCTTTATATAATGGTCACTCATAGTAGAATTATTGTTATAGAGGACTATTTCTCTCTTTGGTTATATTTGGAAACAGTCATCACGTTATATTATTTTATTTATGCACTCCTTACAGACTGAAGTCTTGTGAAACTTAGCATGATATATATTTATTAATAATATGTATTTTGTATTATATTTATCTAGCATTTCTAGCATATGTACTGTACATATTATGATTATATTCGGTGTTGTGTACAGGTTTTCTAACTTACAAGATGTATATACTTGTTGCAGGTGTACTGGTGCTACTATGCAAGCATAAATAAATATTGTACATATTATGTGCATTAGTGTATCCATATAAACAAATGAGCTTGTTCTTTTCACACACCATGCCATTGACATGTACTAGAGTTGAATAGGTCAGTGTTCGCGCAAAAGGCAACTTGACACAGGGTGTCATTGTAGCCAAGGAGGGATGGCTTACATGACTGTCCCTTCACACTTTACCATGAAGCTGAGACTAATATTTTATATTGCTGTATAACACAACACAGCCGGGTAACATGCCTATTCAGGCACTAAACTAATCTACCTGCCTACCTACCTGCTACATTGGCTAACATTGCCCATGTAGTAGCTATAAGAACAATTATTATGTTTCATGGAACGGGTTTGGAGTTGTGTATCCAACAGCGTACATGAGTAAGCAACTCTACTTAATAATAAAACGATAGCTTTCTTGTAGTAATGCGCCTTTATTTACAAACATTAAGGACCCAATTGTATGCACGTTTACAAAGTGGTAGGCCAATGGCGTGTGATGTGCCTCGATGCCAAATGTAAATAAAGTAATTTCCGGTTATTAAACGTAACTACAATAATATTTTTGGTCAAGCAGCAGTGCAGTGAGAAGAAGCCCGCTATAGGCACTTGAAGTTAAGAAAAAGGTAAATTGGGTAGCTGTATGTTTCCTATTGAAATAACAAAGTTAATGCTTGCTTCTATTCTTTTTCAAAATTGACCGAAATGATGGCACATGACTTAAGAAGAAGATCGATCACAATCAATCCAATGGAATGCTCTAATCACCAATGACTAACTTTACTTACTAGTGAAGTACATTAATTAGTATTAGTATAGCCAAGTCTAGCTATTGCAGGTATTGTTATATTTTGTTATTAGTTTTTTGCAATAGTATTAGTATGGTAATTGTATTTTCTATCATCTACCCAGCTAAATTTGTCGGAAAATGAACTTAGAACTCCGTTCATCTAGCAAATGATTCACAGTATCATCGTTGAAATAAAATGGCCACTTTGACCATCCTACTCGAGCTCTGCACATTACATAATTCATTTGACAATTTTACAGGGTAGTAAACATCAGAAAAGGAAAAACATGCGCTCACTGACACAACAGTTTCCGCGAAAACTTATTGAGTTAAATGTGAGTATTTGTCTTCAATCTTTAACAAATAAAAACAGTGTAGCGTTATTATAGGGGGATAATAGCTAGTGCTAGTCCACTAACTGCATATTAATCTGTATTATATGAAACTTTGATCTAATCTGGTCATATAAGGCGTCTTCGGAAACTGTACTAGTTCATATGAGACTGGTTTTATCATCCGAACACAGCTTGAGCGTTCAGGCGTGACTAATGCTTGATTTGAAGGGGCTTCCCCTTGTTATCGATAAATATTATTACCAGGCACACCTAACCTAGCGTTATAGCTAGCGCTACATTATTGAATAAAGTATATTGTTATTGCCGCAGATTGCTATTTATAAGCTCGCACGGTGCAATATCCGAATATGCCTATAGTCACCTCTTCAATTGACTGTGTATTTCAAATTAAACATAAATTGCAATACTTAATATTATATTTTACGATTTCAGTAGAATAGCCTCCAACAAATTACTTACACTATAGATTAACATTAACTTTGATCAGTTTATTTGCATAGTGCAGCCTAATTGATGAGCACAAAGTCTTCTGGTATCAGAGTCATTTGGTATGAAAAGTCAACTAGAATTTGCCCACTTTTTATTGTGCGTTGTGGTAATTTATATACTCTATGAGCTGTATGAGTCTATAGTATTAATTTATGATTTACAGCTGCTGGCATCTGTTAGGAAAGCTGGAGGGTCTGTAGATCAGATCAATATTCTTTCAGAACAAAACAAGAAAAGATGCAAAGCCCAGGTAGGTGTGGTTATAGCTAAACCTTCACAAGCCACACCCATTTTCTATTTTATGTGCTCCTCCCACTGGAGTTACTGCACAACTCGATTGATCCTAGCAGAACGTAAAAACAATGATGTCTACCCCATTCTCTCTACCTCAATTAACTGCATACAGAGCAGGCTTCTCTTGTTCACCTTGTTTACGTTATATAGCAAGCTCAGTCGGTCCATAATCGTAGTACTACTAAGTATTACATAGCCTACATGTATATTATGCGTTTGTTATACTGTAACTCTAATGCCCTCTGTATCATTTTGTTATATAGTTAGAAGCTTTGGGTAAATCTATAAAGACAAGTCAAGAAGCAAATAATACTCCTACTAAGCAAGCTGCTGTACTCATACCATTATGTTTCGTAGACTGTCAACCGTCCATAGTATTTACATTGAGGTCTGGTAACCTTAGGAGCCATGCTTCGCAAGTGAGGTGGGTATGAGTGAGCTTGGGACCCATGCTATTTGCCAACTGTTATAAAACACCACATAAAATACTAAGGGAGAAAAGAGGTAATTGAACCTTTCCTGCAAGAAGTGGAGAACGCTTTTATCTTATCAACTATAGATATTATATACAGTAGCTAGCAGCTAACACTATTCAGTTTTTTAGTCTATCTAGTAACTTACCCTCTAGAAATCTTTACTGTTCCATCTGAAATTAGGGAAGGGTAATTCTTAATAAATCACACCATTTAGCATAAGCTCAAGGAATCACACCAACTCTGGAAATCTTATACACTCATTACATATTATCTTTCATATAACCTCATATTATTACGAGCCATCTGATATCTGCTCTGCAAGTAGTGATTTGTAGTAACTTGTTTGTGGCTTGTGTTCTATAGCTTCCCTGGGGGCATGGTTAGCGAGGGGGATAACAACTCAGTTGAGACAGCATTGAGGGAAAGTGAGGAAGAACTCGGTCTAAGCATGTCTGATGTAGACGTCTGGGGCAGTATGTTACCTATACCATACACTGTAAGTTGTATCATAGTTTATACTGTCCTTAATACTATAGCTTCTGTCCTAAGTTGAAGTTATCTTCTCCGTTAGCATGAGAAGATAACTGTCAAATCAATTCAATTTTCCAATGTTGCTAATGTAGAATTGTTTTTTCTCCTAAAAATAAGTCTGCTGTCATAATCTATATGCATTTGCTATCCCATCTATTTACTCGATATTTATACTAGCGTACATTGTGTGAATATATACATGTATTTATAGAATTGTTGGTAATGTGAATGTCTGCATGTATTTATAGAATTGTTGCGAGTATGAATGTCTGCATGTATTTATAGCGCGGGGATGTACAAATCACTCCAATACTCGCCAACTTGGGAAAAGTAGACGTGAACAACTTTGATATTAACTACGGTGAGGTAGGTATATCTACTTCCTGTTTATTCATCCGCAGACCACCTGTCTGTTTGTATAGACACGTACATGTTTAAATATAGTTTTAGATGTTTTCTGAGTCACTGTGTAGCAAGTATTCCAACTACTATAACTTAGACTTTAGAAATGGAAGCTATTTGGGGAAATACCAAATGGAGTAGATAACTCCAAATTGTACTATGATCATCGCCAATTGTCATTAGTCTTTAATTACTAAATTCAATCATCCTATTTTTACATTGTAAAGTGTAATAGGCAATGTACAACGATTCATTTTGGAAAATCCTAACACAATATTCTAGTATTTTAGATAGTTTTCCAACTGGATCGTTTCATGTTCTATCTGGTTGTGTGATTTGCTCTTCCAAAACTATATACTTAACTGTAATGATGCCTCCCGCATGGTTCAGTGGGAGTTGTCTTACTCTCAATACCGTCATTACAAAGGGGAGATAATAAACTATTCTTTGAATCACTGACAGCTGCTGACAACTCCAAATATGTCACATGTTTGCTCAGTAGTGATGGTTTTGAACGAGCCTTTGATGCATGTTAGAGTACATCATTATTGTAGGTTTATGAGCTAGAAGCTATGACACTGCAGGTAAAATATGTTTATATACATGTAAATATTCTATACTTGGCAGGTAGAATGTGTGTTTACCAGAGACATATTATCGTTGTGCTCTGCAAACAACTTCGCTCAGACTACATTCGCTAAACCAGGTACTGGCTATACGGTCCCCGTCTTTCTCGGTGGTGAGCATAAGATCTGGGGTTTAACTGCAATAATGTTACACCAGACTCTCAGTCTAATAGCCCCAGGTATGTATACGAATAAGCTGTCTCATCCACGAACTGTTGGTCTAGCTACTAGACGTAGGTAGTGGACATTCAATATAGTGGACATTCAATATAGTGGACATCCAATATAGTGGACACTCAATATGCTGGAATTTTAAAGTTAACCACACAGTGACTATGCCTGTGGTGTTATTCTAAAGCGTTCTATCAGAGTGGTAGAATACGATGCAACTTTTGTCTGAGTTGGCCAATAGGACATTGACTGTTACCGTCACTGTATACTACTGTATGCTACTGTGTACAGTAGTACATGTATATAGCAGTATACTACTGCACAGGGCTATGCACTACTGTATACTACTGTATATTAAACTGGTTTAGCCCTTTACCTTAGCATATGAACTGACAGTATAAGTGAAAGATAGTATTTAGTGCTACTTTGGGACTTATATTGTGTGATTTATTCGTCACCAAAGTATTATTGACCACAATATTGATGCATTAATCCAAATCAGTATTTCTGTTTGACCTGTTGACCTGTTTGACCTGTTGACCTCATCTGTATAAATTTTGATCATTTTTAAGATTGTTCTACTTTGTTTTTTGTCGTAGAATAAATATTCATTTTCTCACAGATAATATCTTTCTTGTTTTATTATTCCAGAATTACCACACAAAAGCATCTCTAAATACACAAAGACCTCTTCACTCAAGCCTACCACAGATAAGCCTACCACGTCGTAGACATCAATTTAGTGTCTATATACACGAATATAATTTTGATAGAATATTTTGCCTATGCCATGCTCTACTTGCTTCACATTTTATTATTTGCAAAACATAGGAAAATTATCTCAGCACGGAAAAACTATTTTTGGTAGGCCTTTATTTTATAATATTATAATTTATTGCCTGTAGTGAACAGTAATATTTATTTTGATTTCTAGAAAAATTTCACTTTTTCAACAAGCCTCTCCACTATATGTACATCGCATTGCATTTGTAATGTATAATTTCAACACACTATCATACGTTACAATTATACATTACAATACTGTATTATACAATAACTATCATATATCAAGTCAGCAATAATTATTTCATCCTCAGAAAAATGGCAATAAAGTCTTAAAATCATAATAATGTTTTTTCTCTATTTGTGATATCTAGTAGTTTAGCCCTGGCCCAAAATTTATTATGAGCTACATTGTAGTGATACCTAAATTCACCAATATAATGTATATGCTCATTTTTACTGCGATAAAGATAAATACTGCAACAGTATGCGAATAATACACTATATGAAACAGTTTTGACCAATCCTAAAAGAATGCAATCTACTGTAATGACCATGGATAAAGCACGTACCTGTATGCTCTGTAAACTATCATGTACAAATGTACATGTATGTTCTGTGTACTATCATGTGCCTGTATGTACTGTGTACTATCATGTACCTGTATGTGCTGTGTACTACCACGTAGCTGTATGTGCTGTGTACTATCATGTACATGTATGTACTGTGTACTATCATGTACCTGTATGTACTGTGTACTATCGTGTACCTGTATGTGCTGTGTACTATCATGTATCTGTATGTGCTGTGTACTACCACGTAGCTGTATGTGCTGAGTACTATCATGTACCTGTATGTGCTGTGTACTATCGTGTACCTGTATGTGCTATGTACTATCGTGTACCTGTATGTACTGTGTACTATCGTGTACCTGTATGTGCTGTGTACTATCATGTACCTGTATGTGCTGTGTACTACCATGTAGCTGTATGTGCTGTGTACTATCATGTGCCTGTATGCGCTGTGTACTATCGTGTACCTGTATGTGCTGTGTACTATCGTGTACCTGTATGTGCTGTGTATTATCATGTACATGTATGTACTGTGTACTATCGTGTACATATATGTACCATGTACTATCATGTGCCTGTATGTACTGTGTACTATCGTGTACATATATGTACCGTGTACTATCATGTGCCTGTATGTACTGTGTACTATCGTGTACCTGTATGTGCTGTGTACTATTATGTACATGTACATGTATGTACTGTGTACTATCGTGTACATATATGTACCGTGCACTATCGTGTACCTGTATGTGCTGTGTACTATTGTGTACCTGTATGTGCTGTGTACAACCATGAAAAGAATGTTCTATTTCCAAACAATCCACTGCAGGATCTACACATTCACCTACATTGCATAATTATATTTATTTATTTTATTTATCTATGTACACAACTGTTTGACATTGATGTGTAGTTGTGCAGTCCATTGTGCTGTGTGGTGCAAGGTTAGTACGTCAGCATATTATATTTACTGTATATGTTACAGTTATGATGCAACATCAAGCACCTGCATGTACATGTTCAATATAATCCAGGACCTTCAGGTCAGTGGTCAGTGGTCAGCGAATAATACAATAATTACATTACATTTAGGTCTACACCTTAAATTAGTGAACTGCATAATAATATTGTATGTTGTACTATCGACATGCAAATAATACTTATGAAAGGAAACTTGAAACATCACAAAGTAACATTTTTCAAAGTCAGATGTTCAAGTGATTTGAGTCCAGAGCAATTATCCACTTTGTCAATGCGTCTCTCCATCCTTTAGTGCGAGCAAGCCTCTTTTTGATGTCTCAACACCAAAGCACTCACTAATGCTGGAGGCAAGAAGTGACCATGTGGCAGCACGCTTCACTAACCCACTCAATATCGACACGACGCCCCAACTACTGCCGAGCAGATGCCCTCACTTACATTAAAGTTTGTTTAATCTTGAATAGGCACTGTAACTATTAGATGTTGCTTCAGGGAGGCAAACCGGCTACTGTACACCCATCTGCTACCTGCCTGCTGCAACCTTCCTCTGAAATCGCATAACCTCTGCTTGGGAATATTATTCAAACGGTGGTTTTAAGGGAGATTGAGTTTTTAAATTTTCTTCTTGTCTGAGTTCATCACCATCTTCCCTTTTTAAAGTGAATCAGAGAAAACCTTGTGAGATCACATGACTCACATCATCCTAAGGTATCAAAACAAAACTGACTAAAATTAAAAATTTGCTTTACTGGTGCTGTTCGTTGTTGGATTACAAAGTGTGAATAAGTCTGGGGATTGTAGTAAAAAATAATACGTACATGGAACGACCAGCTTAGGCTGCAACAATGTCGCTTGGCCAAGGCCAAAAGTGCTATCAGCCTGCTTCTTTGTTTGGTTAAGACTTGCTACTCATAGCACCTGAAAGCATGTAAGTTTCTCATATGAAAATGGTCAATTTACACTACTTGATTAGCAACACCTCTGAAACTTCTTAAATTAAAACAAGTTCAACTGCATTTGATTTGCAGACAACTATATTCAGCCAAAGTTCCATGGCTTGCATGTACAATTATATATGTTCACCTTCTGTAGTCCGCAGGCTAATTCTAATATTGTAGATCAGGACCAGACCAGGACTCGTCATTTTATGAAGCTCTATCAACATGTATACATTCATCATCTGATATTGAAATATATGCCGACATCACAGTTATAATATACAGTGCGGTGCATTATAATTCCTACAATATGCAAGAACACAGTCTAACATGTACATGTAGAGACTAAACAAGAAACGACCACGTTGGTTCATCAACCTAGAAAAGTTTGCTGCAAGTCGGATTTTGGTTGGAACTGTTTATTATAAACTATTACTTTGATAATTCAGCAACCCTGACGCTGATCGACTCAAACCCGTTAGGCAACTAAAACTGTCATGCTTGAAATAATATACATGTAAGAGAGAATAGCGTTTCATTAAATAACCAATGACAGTTGTCAATTTGTTTCATAGCTCAGTATTGTGTAAAAAATTTAGCATTTAGAGCATTGTGCGGTTTGGGGTTACAAAACTGTTATTCATTTGCCAAAGTTAAATTCTATAACCACTAGTGACTTCTTATAATTGCCACACCTCATACCTGGAAATACGTTGCTATACGGAAATGTATTTCCTTTATCTAACAACTAAAAATTAGAAACTTATTTCTAGTATCTAAGTTCTGTGAGTTCTCTATTGTCTTTATATAATAGGAAGGTGTAAAATACAAGAGGATAAATGTTTTTTCTGACCAAAATTACTATTTTGAGGGCAGAATAAGATTGTATTCATCACAGTGTTTGTAACAGGTACATCTATCTTGTGGCCACTTGTCTTCTACTCTAACCCTTCATATTAATTGTAGTGCATCAATCCAAGAGTAATTTGGGACACAAGGGCTTGTAATTGGCATCAGACCAACATCAAGTGGACAAATGTCTATTCAACTTAAAACAATAAGAAAGTGTATCAACAGGACCATTATATATATACATTCTCTATCGATATTGTATAAAAAAGTGGCAATTATAGTTAAAACATGTATGCTATCACAGTGTTAAACTCCGCCCACAAATTCCCTTTTCTACCCTTATAAAGCGCAACACACTGCAACTTCTAACCATTCATTCTTCTCACATCGTTTGTCAAAAACATTTCAGGCTGTTATTTAGTAAAGATGACTTCTGAGACTGTACACATATCGAGCAGACAGGAGGTTAGTATTTTTTATTCTTCCAAGCATTTAGAGTTTATTTAGCTTCAGTTCCTATTAATAGAGAATTAATAATTATGCAGGAGGCTTTCAGAGCATAAAGTTGTAATAATTATTTTTTTTTATTACAGCGACTGAACACGTATGGTGTGCCATATGTTCGTAATGTAAGGAAACGCTCAAATAACATGCCTGATTCTTTTTTAACCTCCACCAAGAACTTAAGCAATGAAGAACTGCAAGATCTTAGGCTAAAGGTATGTGCAGTATTTAAAAATAGATGCTGTTGGTTTTTTATTAGATTTGATATAACTATACCCCATAGGCAAGATTAATCTAGAGATAGAAAACATAAATTTTATGTCAACAATTTGATTCTTTTGTTATATCAACGACTAGTTGTCGAATGATGTCATTGTATTTCTTTCCTGTAGGTAAACGCTAGGGAGAGGCAGAGGATGCACGATCTAAATCACGCCCTCGACAGCTTGCGAGAAGTGATGCCATACAGCAAAAATCCTTCTGTCCGTAAACTCTCTAAAATATCCACCATGGTCCTCGCTAGAAACTATATCATCTCTCTGCAGAAGAATCTGGACGAGATGCAGAAGATGGTAAGCTTACTCTATTTATATCCCGAGACGCAAAGTCCCCTTCGAATCAAGTATTAGTCATGCCTGAACGCTTAAGTTGTGTTCGGATATTAAAAGCAGTCTTATATGAACCAGTACAGTTTCCGAATGCGCCTAATATGCATAAATTATTATAATTTACAAAGTAAATTGAAAGTTTACTTGTTAAGTGAATAGTTTAGTAACTTAGGTGTTCAGTATGACATCTTAATTTTCCAAAGTTTTAATTTATAAGCAAGTTGTAATACTACCAAAATAACTTGAATAGGGCAGCGAATAGTGCATGGATGAGCAACCTATTTCAACGTAGTCAGTCCTACATTTGACGAAATGTTTGATAAATATCACACACATTCTTTTAAACTAAGAAAAAGTGAAGTTGTTATTAAAAGGCTTTAAACAGTGACTCATCTTCTTACAGATCTCTGATATGAACGCGAGTCATCAACTGGAGGCTGCACGTGTGACCAAGATCTCCTCACAAACATTTCCTTTGATGTGCAATAAAGCGGCTGTACCTAGCGCTCTACCTCTATTACCTTCTGTTTGTACTGGTGACTTATTCTGTGTGTGCACTCGCTGTCTTCTACTTAAAGCTCCGTTTCTACCCAGAATACCTTTGCCAACTTCCTCTGACATGATACCAGCGTACCACAGCAATCCCACAGATAGTATGAGTCATCTTTTTCGACATAGCAGTGCACCTCAACCAGCCTCCCCTACCTCTTCTCTAGCCTCTACCACCTCTGACAACCACTCTTTCCATTTATCCTCATCAGAAGTCAAGAGGTCGCCATGATGAGTCATTTATTTTCATGCTTTTTTTCTTAGAAATGTTATGCTCTTAAATTATTTCAAGTTTACCCCAAAGTAGTTGCTTTACTCAACTTTTATTTATTTTGGTATTTGTTATAAAACATAACTATTATAATATTATGTCTTTTATAGGGAAGTTGTTATGATAACTTTATATGTATTACAATATGTATATACTAGCAGATAACCTGTTGTAGGACACAATAATATCGTAATATGGTAATGTGAAAGCTAGTTTCTTCTTGTCACAATTTTGTAATATATATAATAAATAAATTAAATAGAAATAATACTCTATACAATGGTTGACTCTGTCACAAACCAATATACAAGAAAGATAAAATATTTTAATTTGACTAGAAGTTATTTTGTAAAAGCACTAACAGAATAATTTTTAGTTTTCAAGAAGGAAAGTAGCGCAACAATTTAAAGCATCTTTGTTAGAAATCCCATAATGCATAGCTCACATTCTTTATTACCATTGTTGCCAATTATTATACAAATACCACACAAAAATTAAACTGTAAGATTGAGTTCATAATTATATACTGGTGAGTTAGTATGACTACTTACTCAGTACAGTAATATATTACTGCAGCAAATACTGTGTGTATACCAGCACAGCTAACACCCTGGTCAGGATTACTTGGTAACCGTGCACCAACTTTCTACTGGCTCAGAGCCAACACGAGGTAAGTAATAGAATAGCTGTATCCTATACATCCACATTATCAAATAGCGGCAGGCAGCAGCAGATGATACACAGCATATAGCGGCAAGAAGGAGCATGTGATACACAGTTAATAGTGGCAGGCAGCAGCAGGTTATACATAGTTAGGAAGTCAACTCTGGCCTGCACTACCAGTTAAATCTTAGAGACTGCTATAGATAGCGCAATCTTATTTCTTGATAACATACATTACTTTACACAATGCGAAATCTATTCTAATCTACACATGTATTTTTCATATAACAATTTTCTCAAGGAATTATTACATAACCGAGTAGAAATTTGCTTCAGGACATGAAATTGAGTCAAAGATGTAAATATTGCAAAAGTAATGCAAATATTGCTGGTATTTATGGTAATATGCAAAGATAATGGTAACAATAAGGAATACAATCCAGATTGCTATGGGCATGGGTCATGTTTTAACATTGGAGCAATCATCTTTTACATATCACAATGTTATGTAACAATTATTTATTAGTCACATTTCATGTTTGCTCACTCATACAATAAAAAAGGTGAAAGTCTATATGCTAATACAGGCACACAGAGAATATGAGTGCAT